>PVHP010042497.1:0-14967 GCA_004024765.1 Zapus hudsonius
TTTATACTAGTCCAATCTTTCTTTGCTGTGTCTTATTAAATCTGCAGCTCAACATTAGGGAGCTCTGACTGTTCAAACGTGTTGGTATTGGTAATGTTAGTCATTAACAATGTCTTTTTGCTTAGATTTACAGAGTTGGCCAGATTCTTCTGCCACGGGGGGGTATTCCCTTACATTTATAACACAAGGGACCCACACACCCCTAAGAAATTAGGCCTATACTTATAATAATAATAATATATAGGTATCACATGGGAGTCAAGAAGACAGCATCCTCAGCCAGTTGTGACAACCAAAGCATCACCAGGAGTCTACAGATGAAGCCCTGATGGAAGCCTGTCCCTGAGGAAGAGACCTCAGCTCTACTCTGGCCTGGCTGAACTACACATGACAGAAGCCTGAAAATTTTAATTGGAACCTATCCCCAGTCCTATTGCTGTTTGCAATATCTGGTTAGATTCTGAAGCAGATTATATCCTGTTAAGTTCTAAAGGTCAGAGACAGGCACTTATCCTTCTGTTTAGCTATATATATTTTGGTAATTGTCAACCCAGATTAAGAAACATCTAAACATTATCCAGCAGAACTATATAGCTTCACAGAATCAGGTAGATTTTGACAGCACTATGCTAACAGCAGGAAAAATGTTATTTCTATGTGAATCAAATGTTTATTAATGTTTAAAGGCAGCAAGACTCAAAATAGTTTGCCAGGAATACCAGGAGATTTCACTAAAATTAAAAGGATATGAAGATTCATAATCCAGGTGGAGAAGGGGGGAATATTGTAGCAAAATGAGTGTGAGCTCACTGCCCCCCCTCCCCCATATTCACTGTTACATCCTACTGATGTTTGTCTGCCAGGTGGCTAATCTCATTGCATGAAGTGGGAAACTTTCAGGGCTCTGAAGTTCTCTGAGATAAGAGAAAAGGCCAGAGGATACCTGGGGAGTATGTATGAATTTCCTGAAACCTATTGTAAATGTGTAATGGTAATTTGCATATATAATATCACATACCCTACTCTGTACTGACTATAAAATGTCTTTGTAACTGGGGTTCCAGGCCAATGCTTCATTTATGCTTGGACCCCCAGGCCCAGGAGTAAATTAAACTCCCCTCTCCTCTTGCTGCAAAGGCTTTGTCTATTTATGACTGGAATATTTCCACAACAAGATATAGACCAATCAGCTCTCTTTCTGACTCACCCGAGGGAACTTAAAATTAACTTCCTTAGGACAAAGTTTCCTTCCTCCACATGGTGTCCTAGAGGAAAGATGTCTGACTCTCTAGGGACTTGCAAGGTCTCCCCCCAGCACTCCCCACAGGCTGTGGGGGGGGGGGCTGTATTTCTCTTCCACCTGAATCTTTCCTTCTCATCTTTCCCCTTTCTGCTTGTTGTGCTGAACAGCATAAATTCTGTTAAAAGTCTCCATGTTTTCTCCCTAGGTGATGGCTGGGCTGCTCCCCTAGCCCATTTTCCCTTCCCTTTAACTGACTCTAATATAGAATAAACTTGTTTGATAAAAAAAAATGCTTTCTGTCAGATGTCCAATTCTTTGGCATTTCGAGACACAAACTCAGGGGGAAGTGCAGCGGTGAAGCCCCAGTGTTCACCCACTGTGCCCAATTCCTGTTACACTTCTCTCTTATCTTGCCCAAAGCTTGTTGTGTTCACAGACCTCAAACAGCAACTGCTTCTGTCTCAGTACTTTTCCAAATTCAACAATGTTCTCATCTACTCCTTCAGTAGGATTTTCTTACATTAGCAATATTCTAATATTCTCTGGATCTCCCTGTTCTACTTGACCCCACTTTCCATGTATTGAATGAATGAGTTTCCATTCCAGGTCTTCTGCACACAAAGCATGTCATTCTAGAGATCCTGGGTACAGTGCAGGGGAAATGGGATGTGAGTTTACATAAGAACTACTACAATAGTCCTTTCCACAGGGCTTTGGGGGCACACATTCAAGGCCTACAACTTCAGTCAGTTGATAAACTGCAGGATCCCATTCCAGGCAGCCTGAGCATTATCTATGGCTGACAGAAACCACAGTTGGTCCCCTTCCAGAAACATATGTGCTCTGTTAACTCTGTGCTCAGAAAAATGCACAAACAGTTCCAATTTTGCACTTTCAAACTACCATGAACTCCATCCAGGCCCAGCTTGAATTCTGACAGAACCTTAGCCAAAGGTTCCACTTCCTAGCTCATGTTAAACTGGCCTGCATGTTATCCCCCAGCAGTAATTGACTGATAGTTTTGCTAGCAATGTTTGTGTGCATATAGCAATGACCCCTACTCTCCAGATTGGCCTTGAATTGGATATGGAAATTTTGGGGCTCCTCACCAATACACCAATATATACTAATGTACCAATAAATTTGGGGGTATCCTTGGATTCTTGTCTTATGAATTCATAGAATTGAAATTCACAGACCAGAGGGTAAGGTTTAGACTTTATTAGATTAAGAGAAGAGGAGAAAGTACAGAGAGCTCCTGTCCATTAGAAGGTGAGGAGGAGGAAAGGCCTGATGTGGGAATTTGGGGGTTTGGGAGAGCTAGGGTTCCCAGAAAGTTGGGGTTCCCAGCTAATTCCAATGCCCCTTAAAACTGAAGAGTACCAGATTCCTTTTCTATAAAATTAAAGAATTAAAATTATAAACTACCAGAGGATAAAGTATAATGGGAGACTTTTAAAAAAACTTTTTATTGACACCTTCCATAATTGTAGACAATCAATCATGGCAATTCCCTCCCTACCTCACTTCCCCCTAAGGTCACCCTCTGTCATATCCCCTCTCCTCAATTAATCTCTATTTTGTTTCGATGTCATCATCTTTTTTTCCTATTATGAATACCTTGTGTAGGAAGTGTTGGGCACTGTGAAGTCATGAATATCAAGGCCATTTTGTGTCTGGAGTATTACATTGTAAGCAGTCCTACCCTCTTTGGCACATATTCTTTTAAATTTTTCTTATTTAAAAAAATGACATGTTTTAGCTAATGTCAAGAAGAAGGTGGGCTGAGGGAAAGGTACAGTAGACTGAAATCTTAGAGCTAGTTTGTGTCTCTCTGCTGCTTTGTCGAATATTCCTTATGTAGAAAGTCCCTTTAGGAAAAGAGGAATATAACCTCTCGCACATCCACATACGGGCAAAGTGGCCCATGTAGCTTGCAGAGGCAGGAGCTGGTCATAAGCTAATGTGGGTTTTACTTATCAGGGGTGGAGGGGCCTTCAGGGAACTGGGAAAGCTCAGGCCATCCTTGCTGAAAGAGACAGCAGATGCTTTGCCCAGCTGACTATAGCCATGAGCTAGAGAACCCAGGACTGCCAGATCTTTCCATATTTCAAAGAAACAATTCATCTAGATCGTGTAAAGTCTCCTGAATTTTAAATGCTGCTAGTTAATTCTAATTTGGTTTAAACACAGTTTATTATTCAAACATTATACATAAATTTGCCATAGAAAATACATGTGCAGGTCACAATCAGTCAAGGTTAGCCCTAGTTTGAGCTACTCTGGTTAATTTATTAATTTATTTATTTTCAGTACTAAGGATTGAACCCAGGGCTTCATGCATGATAGGCAAGTACTCTACCACTGAGCTGTAGCCCCAGCTCTGCATGTTAATTTTTTTTGTTTGTTTGTTTTTAAATATTTTATTTATTCATTTTCAAGCAGAGAGATACAGAGAGAGAGAGAGAGAGAGAGAGAGAGAGAGAGAGAGCCAGAGCCACCACCTTGTGGGTCTGGCATATGTGGGTCCTGGGGAATTGAACCCGGGGCCTTAGGCACTGGAGACAAGTGCCTTAACCGCTGAGCAAGCTCTCCAGCCCTGTTTGTTTGTTTTTTTGAGGTAGAGAGAGCTCTAGTACAGGCTGACCTGGAACTCAAAGCAATCCTCAGCCTCCCAAATGCTGGGATTAAAGATCAGGGGAAATAATTCTTTTGGCCTTCCAAGTGCTGAGGTTAAAGGCATGCCACCATGCTTACTTGCCTGGCAAGTTTATTCTTTATGTGCCCCCAAGAACCTATCACAGCACCTGCTATATAATTGCAACTCAAAAATAAATAGTGAATATATCAACAAAATGATGTAACAATTGACAATTGATGGCTGAACAGATGAAGAGACAAGGTTGTGATGGAAATCACCTTGAATATTTGAGATTCTCACAGGAATGTAGGGATAGTTGTTATTTTTAAATTTTGACATAAGCATGTTTATTTATTTTATTCTTTTTTTATTTTGTGTTTTTCAAGTTAGGATTTCATGCTCACCCAGGCTGACCTGGAATTCACTATGTAGTCTCAGGCTGGCCTCAAACTCATAGCAATCCTCCTATGCCTGGACCCTTTGAGTTTTTTTAAAAATATCTTCATTATCAATAATTATTGAGCCAATAATTAGATACATTGTATTAGCAAATCTTGTGATGGTACACCCATTTCCCTCCTCTGTCCCCTACTCACTGGGGACCCTCCTCCGTGTGCATACTGTATCTGTCCATAGGATAGGGGGTTATGAGCTGCACCAGAGGTAGCCAGTTTTTTTTTTTTTAACCCCCTTTGTGTGTTTTTGTTGAGGGGGCGATGTCTCTGGATATTCTCCCCCACTATGGCTCTTACATTCTTTCCACCCCTTCTTTCACTCAGTTCCCTGAGTCATGATGGGTGAGTTTTAAGTCTGCCTTATTGTTGAGATCTTAAGTGTCTCTGGACTTCTGCTTTGGGTTGTGTTGGGTATTATTGGTGTCTCTGTCTCCAGTGACTTTTCATGGGTTATCTGACTTGCTGTGGAGGTAGGTCTCTCGTTTATTTTGCCGCTTTCTCACAGGTTTCATTTGGGGCCTACATGATAGGCCAAGCGTGGTTCAACTCCTGCCAGGATGTCAGCCATCATCCCATGTCTTGTTGGTGGAATTGAGTTGTCCCCGGCTCTCTCAATGCCTTCTGAAAAATAGAAACAGAATCTTCATCAGAGAGTGAGATCAGTATAGATTAAAGGAGACAACCCTTGCTATTTTGGCTAGATTCTAATGGGTGTAGCCTCTCTGTAGCTCTGGTAGTGGGAATTTCCCCTTGGAGCCCAGGTTCTTGGTCCCCATAAGATTTTTTTTTGTCGTTGTTTGTTTTGGTTTTATTTTGAGGTAGGGTCTCGCTCTAGTCTATGCTGACCGGGAATTCAATATGTAGTCTCAGGGTGGCCTCGAACTCATGGTGATCCTCCTACCTCTGCCTCCCGAGTGCTGGGATTAAAGGCGTGCGCCACCATGCCCAGCTTCCCCATAAGATTTTGCCGAAGTATGTGGGAGTCTTCAGCAGTAGGGTCTTAACATCTTGTTCTGGGGTTGTGCACTTTTTGCATCTGACTTACATAGGTGGCTTTGGAATTGAACCAGAGCCAGCAGGCTTTGTAAGCAAGTACCTTTAACCACTGAGCCAACTAACTGTGTGCCCCCAACAGTTATTCTTTTTTTAAAACTTTTTTTTTTGAGGTAGGGTCTCACTCAAGCCCAGGCTGACCTGGAATTCACTATGTAGTCTCAGTGTGGTCTCAAACTCATGGCCGTCCTCCTGCCTCTGCCTCCCGAGTGCTGGTATTAAAGGCGTGTGCCACCACATCCAGCTTTTTAAAACATTTTATTGACAGCTTCCATAAGTATAGACAATAAACCATTATTCTACTCCCCACCCACAGTTATCCTTAGTATATTTACTTATTTACTTATTATTATTATTTACTTAGTATATTTACTGATGTGTTCAGTCCTCTGTGTCTAACCTATCTTTTAACACTCCTGCCACCTCTTAGGGGCATAGATGCCATTCTCAGACAGTTGAATTCCCAGCCTTCCGTTATTCTGTCTCTCCCACATGGATGGTTCTTCATTTAGATTGGGCTCTGAAAACACACACCAGGATCCACCTCTACATGGAGGCACTCTTCAGTGGTCCTGAAACTGTCTAAAATACATTGATACATCTTCCTTCAAAAGATGCAATTTAATTCCCTCTATTCACCATGGGCTGGATTTAGTGACTCACTTCAAATGAATAAAATATGGTGGAAATGATGCTATCTTACTTCCTAGCTAGATTGCAGAGGGGATAAGGTTTTCCTGGCTTATTCCTGAGATCACTCATTTTAGGAGGCACCAGTTGCCATGCTAAGAGAACACTCATTCATCCCATGGAGAGGACCATGAGTGGAGAGGCCATGCAGAAAGAAACTGACTTTCTAGCCCCAACTTTCCAGGTTAAGAGTGCTGGAAACAGATCTACAGCCTCTATCACAATGGATGACTTCAGCGGTCAACCAGGGAGTCTGCCAGCTAAGACCATGGCACTGTAGAACAGAAGCAATCAATTTTTGCTGGGATCTTTGTGAATTCTAGACTCAAACCACATTCAGATAGTAAAAGGTTGTTGTTTGGATCTACTATGTTTTCAGGTAATTTTTTTGTGCAGTAAGAAATGACTAATAGGGAGCCTGAGAGATGGGATGAGAGAAAGGGAGCAGAGACCAGGGGATCATCAGGGCTTTTGAAAAGCAGCAAGCTTTAGTATCAGTAAGAGACTGCTGCAGGCAGCTTTCTCATCACTGGTACAAAGAACTGGACCAAGAGCAGTTTGTAGAAAGAAAGGGTTTATTTTAAATTTCAGACTCAAGGGGGAGCTCCATCATGGCAGAAAAAAACGGCCTAAGCAGAGGTTGGACATCACCTCCTGGTCAACATCAGGTGGACAACAGCAACAGGAGAGGGTGACAAACCCTGGCAAGGGGAAGCTAGGTATAATCCCAGTAAGTCCACCCCCAACAACATACCTCCAACAAGATTCCATTTCCAAAATTGTCATCAGCTAGAGATCAAGCAATCAAAACACATAAGTTTATACTTAAATCCACCACAGAGACCCTGTCTCAAACAAGAATGAGAGGAAGAGTGAAGATCAGGACATCTGGCATTCTACTCTGTCCACTGTAGGTAAGTACATTACATTGGGCATCACAAGGGCGTATATGTGCATACACCACATCACACACTCCCAGTGGATAAAGTGCTTGCTGAGTAATTCTGTGTACCTAAGCTTGCATCCTAGACCCTATGTAAAAGTCAGAAGCTGTGGCAGGCTTCTGTAATGCCAGAATGCTTATAGGGAGAAGGGAGAGAAAGACAGAATTTCCCAGAACTTATAAATGGTATCTTTTTTAAAAAAAATTATTGTGCTAGAGTGAGACTCTACCTCAACCCCCCCAAAAAAAGAGAAAAAAATACAAATAAATAACAACAACAAAAAAAAAGAGCTGGAAGGACAGGATTGATCTGAAAGCTATCCTCTGACCTCCACACACTGGCTGTGAGTCACATGCACACACACACACACACAGACACACACTCAGTAAATGAATAAGTAAAGAAATAATAAAAATATTTTTTAAAAAAGAAATAACAAAAACACTTTCACTCTTCTGCTCAGGTTGTTGTACTCTGTTTCCCTGGGAGTCATGTGTTATAGGCTTAATCCCCAGTATCACCATGTTGGGTAATGGGGTCTTTTAGGAAGTGTGTAGGTTATGGGGGTGCCACATTGTTGTAGCTATAAAAAGTTATGGGGGGACTAGAGAAATGGCTTAGCAGTTAAGGTACTTGCCTGCAAAGCCTAAGGATCTGTGTTCAATTCCCCAGTACCCAGGTAGAGCCAGATGCACAGTGGTGCATGCATCTGTAGTTCATTTGCAGCAGATGGAAGCCCTGCTGCACCCATTCTCTGTGTTTCTCTCTTCTCTCTGTCTCTCTCTGCTTGAAAATAAAAATTATTTTTTAAAGTGATCAGGGAGTGGGTTCCCTCTCTCCCTTCTGCCCTGTGTGGACTGCTCTTAGCAAGTACATGCATCTTGTTCTCAGACTTCCCAGATTCCAGAAATGTGAGAAATAAATTTGTGTTCCTTTTTAAAATTTTTATAATATGTTGAACAAATGACACACACATATAATTTTTTTTTGAAATAGGGTCTGGCTCTATCCCAGTGTGGCCTGAAATTCATTATGTAGTATCAGGGTGGCCTTGAACTCACAGCAATCCTCCTACCTCTGACTTCCAAGTGCTGGAGTTAAAAGCATGAGCCACCATGCCCAGTTGTGTTTTAAATTTTTTAAAAATATATTTATTTAGGGATGGAGAGATGGCTTAGTGGTTAAGGCACTTGCCTGCAAAGCAGAAGGACCTGAGTTCGATTTTCCAGTACCCATGTAAAGCCAGATACACAAGATGATGCATGCATCTGGAGTTTGTTTGCAGTGGCTATTTTTTGATGGCAGCCACTGTGTCCCCAGAACATTCCCTCAGTAGATACCTTATTAAAGGTGACCCTGAACAATGGTGAAATTGCTTATTTCATCATCAGATGTTAGCTTGCAAGTTTCCATCCCAAAATGATGTTGCATTAGTTGTACATGATGCATAGCAAATTATCCCACACCTAGAGATTTAGAGAAACTTGCTATCGCACAACATGGATGGTTGGAATCTGGGCCCAGTGTGTATTCCTGATGTCAGGGTCTTTCAGAAGATGGCAGACTGATCTCATCTCAAGGCTGGGCTGCAGAAGGAGCCATGTTCAAAGTTCAATCACATGGTTCTTTCTTTCTTCCTTCTTTCTTGGTGTGTGTGTGTGTGTGTGTGTGTGTGTGTGTGTGTGTGTGTGTGTGTGTGCACCATAGCGTTTTGCCTCTGCAAATGAACACCAGATGTTCGCAGAACTATTTTTTGTCTGGCTTATGTGGGTAGCTTAGGAATTGACCCTGGGCTATCAGGCTTTGCAAGCAAGCCCATTAAACTACGGGACCATTTTCCAAGCTTCACTCACATAATTCGTGACAGAATTCAGCTCCAGCTCCTTATGAACTGTTGGTCAGAAATAACTCTCAGGGGTCTAGAGAAATGGCTAAGCAGTTAAAGATGCCTCTGTTTGAAAATAAATAAAAAATATTTTTAAAAATAAAGATGTCTCTGAAGGGCTGGGATTACAGGTTGTACACTACCACCCCAGGCATAGGTATCTCTCATGGTGGGAAGAATCTTCAAGAATGTGTGGACACATTTTAAGAAATCAATATGGTACCACTAGTTGCTCAGAGCAACTGAAAACATACCTTGTCTTATGGCACTTCAAAAATAATGTGTCATTTACTAACTGAAGGTTGTGGCAACCCTTCATTGAGCAATTCTGTTGGGGCCATTTTTTCCAACAGCTTGGAGGATGGTTAAGGCATTTTACACTTTTGCACACTTAATAAACTACAGTGTAATATGAACAACTGTTAGGTGCATTGGGAAACATAATAAAAACTTGTCATTTGGTTTATTCACTTAATTCCAGTGCTGTGGGACCCGCCTGCAATATATCTGAAGCATGACTCTAACCAGGAAGCAAGGCACACATGGACTCCAGGAAAGACAGACCTGAGAATGGTCCCTGAGCATGGCATGTGGCATGGGACAGAAGAGCTTACTTCCTGAACCTAGGGCTGGATGTTGTCCAGCTTATGGGCTTGTCTGGGAGAAGCATCCAGACACTTCAGTCTGACCTTGAATGTAGACCGACTTGTTCCCAGCCTGCTTATACCACCTAGCAGTGCTAAAGCTTGGATGAGTCACTCCCTATCTCCTCAGGGATCCTGTCGGTCAGGTTCTGGCAGAGAACAGATGACACTCAACAGGGTAATTTGAGGAGAGTAATGATGGGATTATTAACAAAGGTGAGGGAAGGTGTAGAGTAACCACCAGGACAGTGCAGTACTGTAGGACTCAGAGCCTCTGGGGGCCAGAGGGAGGAGTAGTTTTTAGAACCTAGAGACAGAAAGGCTAGATGAGGACTCACCATGTGTGAGGAAATGGAACACTTGGTGGCACTCAGAGTGGATCAGGGGAGGAGACTGTGCCAAGGGAACTGGGAAACATGCACTGTCCTCTCCATCACTTCATTCTGTGGCTCCCCATTGGTCAAGGGGTAGCCAGAGGAGGAGGGAACCAGCCTAAATGTTCCCAGTAGCTCAGCTCTAGGGCTGGAGAGTGACAGAGGGTGGATCTATGCCAAGGGAACAGAGGTGCTCATCACCATGAGTGTACACTTAAAGTAATGAAACTGCCTGGCCCAGAGAATACACTTGGCAGACCTTCGTTCTGACTCTATTCAGGTCTCTACTCAGCAGAGAGAGCTAAGAAAAGGGGAAAAAGAGCACTTAAACCAGGTCTGAGGCCATCCTGAGACAACAGTGAATTCCAGGTCAGCCTGGGATAGAGCGAGACTCTTCCTCCAAAAACCAAAACCAAGCAAAAACAATAATAAAAATAAAAAATAGAGCACCTACCAAATATGCATGAAACTTTAGGTTTAATCCTTAGCCTTGAAAAAAAAAAACCCATGTATGTATGTTTCCATTCCAAAACTGTTCAATGAATTTCTGTCATTTGCCTACAGGAAAGGAGAAAGGCAAACACAGCCAGTTTTGTGGTGCTGAGGATTGAACCCAGGGCCTCTCACATGCTAGGAAAACATTCCACCACTGAGCAGCATCTCTAGCCCCAGTGGTTGACTAATAAATACATGGGAAAGAGAGAGGTTCAGGGTATTCCTGTTAAACCACTATTACAACAAGTAATTATTTCTATTCAAATAGGTTTGTGCAAGAGTCCTAGAAATTTGGACACTTTATTTTCCTTTCTATTGATGGGGTTCACTCCCAGGACTGTGCAATGCTGAACAAATGCTATGTCACTGAGCTACATCTCCAGTCCAAGAGACCCTCACCTAGGAAATATAAGAATAACTAAACTCTGTTTCTCTTGTACTCTTACAACACAAAATACAAATGCCTAAAGGGTTTCTATACACACACCAAGCAAGAAATCAGTCCTAAAATGGACTCCAGTTGGGGTCCTCTAGTTTAATTTAATTCAGCTGCAAGTTGAGAATAAGTCCCCAAGCCTGCCCTTCCCCTTCAGATGCCAGGCATAACGCAAACTTCTAGAAAATCTGTCTAGAAAAGTCAGAGAGACTTTTACTGTCTTTTGTTAAGGACACAGGTGAAAAGATACATGAAACGAGATATTAGAATGGGGGTGGTAAGCTTCAGTATCCTCTCCAGGTGTGCTGTCCTTAAGGGACAACACCTCACACATTCAGTTTACCTGTCCTTTGGTATTTTTAAAAAAATATTTTATTTATTCATTTTCAAGCAGAGAGAGAGAAATATATAGAGAGAAAGAGAGAGAGAGAGAGAGAGAGAGAGAGAGAGAGAGAGAGAGAGAGAGAGAGAAAGGAGTGAGCACCAGGGCCACCACCTTGTGGGTCTGGCCTATGTGGGTCCTGGGGAATTGAACCCAGGGCCTTGGGCACTCAAGGCAAGTGCCTTAACCGCTGAGCCATCTCTCCAGCCCTGTCTTTTGGTATTTTTAATGGAAGCTTCATCACCCAGTATGATTGATTAAATCATTGGCCTTTGGTGATTAGCTCAACTCATCCCCTTTCCCCTTTCTGGAGGTTGGGGTGGTGGGCCTGAAAGTCCTAACCCCTTTATAAAAATTTTATTTATTTATTTATTTATTTATTTATTTATTTATTTATTTATTTATTTATTTATGAGGAGGGAGAGAGAGGAGACAGAGAGAATGGGTGTGCCAGAGCCTCTAGTGCTAATGAACTGACTATGACCCTTAGACCCTAGATAGGATGGGGATTGGTCACCAGGAAGACCAAAGCAGGATAAAGGGGTTAGGGCTGGGCTGGAGAGATGACTCAGTGGTTAAGGTGCTTGCCTGCAAAACCTAATGTCCTGGGTTTGGTTCCCCAGTACCCACATAAAGTCAGATGCTCAAGATGGCCCATGTGTCTGGAGTTCATTTGCAGTGGCTGGAGGCCCTGGTGCACTCTCTCTCTCTCTCTCTCTCTCTCTCTCTCTCTCTCTCTCTCTCTCTCTCAAATAAATAAAAATAATTTTTAAAAAAAGATTGAAAGTTCAAGTTCATCCTTACCCATGTAAGAAGTTTGAGGTCACCCTAAACGATCCTGTCTCAAAAAAAAAAAAAAAAAAAAAAAAAAAAAAAAAAAAAAAGTCTTGCCTAAACAGCTGCAGTGACTCTGCTTGTCTGTTTTCTGCTCTTGCCTTCAATAAGGCCTGTTAAAACCCTGTAGTGTCTTTAATCCTTTCATTGGTATTCTATAGCCTATAGATGAGTATATTATTGTATTAAGAGTACCAGGAAAACTGAAAGTTAATATTTGTAATCAAGAATGGAACAAGGGCAAACAAGACATGAAAACAATAAAAAGAAAAGAGGGGTGTGGTGGCTCAGCCTATAATCCCAGCAGGCAGAGGTAGGAGGATCTGCATGAATTTGAAGCCAGCCTGAAATTACATAGTGAATTCCTGGTCAGCCTGGGCTACAGACCCTACCTCAAAAAACCGAAAACAAACAAAAAGGGTTGTTAAGGCACTTGCCTGAAAAACTTAGGTGTCTTTTGCCGTGTGCTTTCCCGTGAGGGAAGTTGACAGGGCAGGACAGTGAACAGTGAGACTAAGAGACAGGAGGGCAGCTTTCAAAGCAGAGACCAGAATTCAGGAGAAATGAGTAATAAAGGGAGCAACACTCATGGTTACCGGGTTTAAAGAACTGGTAACAGGGCTGGAGAGATTGCTCAGTGGTTAAGGCACTTGCCTCCAGTGCTTAAGGCCTCTGGTTCAATTCCCCAGGACCCACATAAGCCAGACCCACAAGGTGGTGGCTCTGGTGCTCTCTCTCTCTCTCTCTCTCTCTGCTTGAAAATGAATAAATAAAAATATTTTAAAAAAAGAACTGGTTAACAGACCTAGAGTTAGAGAGAGCGAGGAAAATATGCACATGGTAGATTCAGACACCAGAGGAAATTATACATGTAATTAAAGTGAGAAGCTACCCCAAACTATAAAGCAGAGGCAAGCTTTTATAATGTCAGGTATGCAAAGGGAAGATTTGGAGGGTGAATCCCAGAGCCAGCCCACACCTGAGCCAGCCCACATAGGCTGTAGTGCTAGATGTCCACAGCAGGGGGCACTGCAGACCAGTCTCTGTCGGTCATGAGTTCCAGTTCTGCTAAGTATTTTTTCTAGTGCCAGGGCCAGGTGGCATGTCGGGTGACAGCTCCTTGTTCACTCTGGGCCTCAATCTCTAACTGAAATTTCCTAAAAGAAGCTAGCTTTCTCCTGTCCTCCTTCACTACCTTAAAAAAAAAAAAGCAACAAAAATAGCTGAGTCTATGGGAGACATTTGCATTCAAACCACCACAAGCAAATATCTAATGTAAACTGTCCATTTTTATGCCTAAATTTGCGGATGTAGGGGTAGAAATAAGATTGATCTTACTGTATTAGACTAGGGAGCAGGGGTGGTACTCCAGCAAGCCCATCTGTTCACATTCATCTTGGCCTCTTTGTGCTTCCCTTCCTTCCTTCTAGGGATGGGGTCGAATCCTTCCTGAAATGGTGGGGGGAGTTCTTAAGATCTACTATCAAACCAAGTAGGTCAGAGAATTTCTTTATGGCAAGCTTTAACGTAGAAAACTGAGGAAAAAAAACAATATTTTTGGTTTTTTTTTAAATTCAAGTCCTTAATTAAATTGCTTCTTTTTTTATAGTTTATTTATTCATTTTTCAAGCAGAGATACAGAAACTGAGAGAGAGAGAGAGAGAGAGAGAGAGAGCGCACACCAGAGCCACCACTTTGTGGGTCTGGCATATGTGGGTCCTGGGGAATTGAAACCAGGGGCCTTAGGCACTGGAGGCAAGTGCCTTAACCGCTTAGCCATCTCTCCAGCCCAATATTTTAGGTTTTAATGGCTGGCTTTTAGGATGGGGCAGAGATTCTGGTTTCTATGACCTGCTTTGAAGAAGAGGTATTTTCATTTCAATGACACCCTGGGAAGGATGAGGGATGAAAGACAAGAGATTGGCAGAAGGTCAGAGAGAGATAGACGTGCTCCTGAAGGTCCTCCTGAGGATTTCCTTTGGGGAAACATTTTCTAAACCCCAACAGTTCAGTAAAGACTTCATAATGATTGATCTTTAATCATTACCTAATATCTATTGAAGAAACCCACTGTCACTTATCAGGCGATCTATCATATGTTTATTCTGTTCTATATGGAATTTTAAAAATTTTTAAAATTTACTTCCAGGCTGAGGGTGGGGGAGGATGGTCTCGCCTCTTGCCACACACATGCACCATTTTGTGCACCTGGCTTTATGTTGGTATTGGGGAATCAAACCTTGGACATTGAGCTTTGCAAGCAAGCACCTTTAACCACTGAGTCATCTCTCCAGTGTTATATATGAAAATTTTAGAGAGTTGTTGAGGGTACTTTGTTTTGTTTTGTTTTGTTTTTGGGTTTTTCAAGGTAGGGTCTCACTTTAGCCCAGGCTGGCATGGAATTCACTACGTAGTCTCAGGGTGGCCTTGAACTCATGGTAATACACCTGTCTCTGCTTCCCAAGTGCTGGGATTAAAGACAAGTGCCAACACACCCGATTTAGCTCTTTAAAAAAAATGAGATAAATTTAATGGCTGTTGATTGACTCCCCCAGGCCCAGGTTCCTTCATTGCACAATTGCTCCTTTCTTGGTTTGCTGTTCTCTCCCAGTAGGAACTGTATTCAGCCTATTCATGGCCGCAGACTATGTTTCATGCCAATGGTCTGTTTACTCCAGTTATCGCCAATCAACTTCCCCTGGCAGCTTGTGCATTGCCCTTCAGCCCTTCACTAACTGCCATCTGGGGGTTGGTTACCATTCCAGAGCTCGCTGGGATTCTCGATGAAGATCGATGGCATTCTGCGGTTTCTTCAGCAACAGGATTTTGTCTCAGGCCTGGGGAGGGTGTTCAAGAGCCTTGACAGAATTCTGTCTTGTTTTTGGAACCTC
>PVHP010042499.1:0-2500 GCA_004024765.1 Zapus hudsonius
AACGGCCCACGGAAGAGGATATCCAGCTGACTCTGGATTGGGAGGGGGGCAATGAGGAATTGGGTATAAAAACTCATTGTTGGCCCACTAAACAATATAACTCATTATGGACAATAAAATAAATTCTGTAGCAAAAAAAAAAAAGTCTAAAAAACTTATGGTTTCCTAGAAAAATTTCAGTGCTATGTATGGGATACCTTCCAGTGAGTTGTTGGTCAGAGAGGTTCCTGAGGCCCCCAAAACATGACAAGCCTTTTCCAAGGTTCTTGAATGGCCACCAGAACAAGATGGTAAGGCCCTATTGCTGAAGACATCTCATAGTTTGGGTGCAAGTCACTGAGAAATCAAGCTGGAGTTGAGCAGGAAAACTCCTCCCTGTTAACCAGCTGACAGAAAGCTGGAAAAATCTATGACTGCATGCAGTCCTATGGGAAAGAAAAGTCATCATTGGTTTTATACAATAGTGGATCTTGCGAGCCTTTATATTGGGCAGCTAGGCCAAATTAGCCAACTGGTGCAATAGTGGCCAAATGTTATGGGGGAACCAACTGTTCTCTAATTGGACTAGAGGCCTGTTCCACAGAAGAGAATATATGCCTGGTTCTGAAGACATAGTCTAAAGCCTATGAGAAAGGACATCATGAAACCTTGGGGAGTAATGCCTTTTGTTGTCTGGCTAAAGTTGTATATTACGCCTACCAAACTTCCTTATGAACACGGTTTATTAAATGTTCATATGCATATAATAACGCTACTCTCACTTTCGGCTAGAGAAGTTTTTCTTTTCAGATATAAGTAACAACTGGGATAACTTAAAAGTCAACATAGGGCTGAGAAGAAGTGACAGTGGAGTGTTCATCACTAGGATATCTCTATCATACCTCCTGAGGCTCAGGGTCTAATGTGGAAGTGGTGGCAGCAAGATTGTTAGAGCCAAAGTTAGAACTACATACAATGCCATCCTACAGACACAAAATAGCCTTGATATTCATTACTTTGAAGTACCCAACAATACCTTCATAAGAACTTCAAAATGGGAGGAAAAGATGATGATATAGAAACAAAATAGAAACTAATTGAGAGGGGGTGGGGAATGTAGAGGGAATTATAAAGGTATAGTTTATTGCCTACAATTATGCAAGCTGTCAAAAAAAGGATTTAAAGGAAAAAAAAACTATGGCTTCCAACCCAAACTATTGTATCCAGTGAAAATATCCCTCATAATAGATGGAGAAAGGATAATGTTCCATGAAAAAAATCCAGTTGAACAATTATATGATCTCAAAGCCAAATCTACAGAGAATATTTCTGGAAATATTCCACATAGAAGATTTCAGAAACCAACCTTTAGAGCCACTAGAGAACAAACATGTTAAACAAAATCAAAGCAGACATAATAATGTACAAGGCATCAATCCCCATAAACCCTCCACCATGGCAGGGATTATATCAAATCTCTTAACTCTTCCATAAAGAATACAAGCTAACAGAAAAGATTAGAAAAATGGACTCTTTTATCTAATGTCTTCAAAAAATCCACCTCACCACTCACCTCAATTCTCAAGGTGAAATAATGGAAAATGATTTTCCAACCAAATGAAAATAAGAATCAAGTGGGAGTTGATATAGTAATATCTGAAAAAATAGAATTCAAACCTAAAGTAATGAAAAAGGTAAAAGAAGGTCACTTCATAGCCATCAAGGGAACTATCCAACAGGAAGATATCACAATTATAAATCTATATGTACCAAACAGTGGTACACCAGAGTTTATAAAGAAAAATGTACTAGACAACAAACTAAAAATAAACCTGACACCAGCATAGTGGGGGATTTTAATACTACACCATCATTAATAGACAGATCATTCAAGCAAGAAATTAACAGGGAAAAATAGATCTTAACAATACCATATATCAATTAGACTTAACAGTCTTCTACAGAACATTCCACGCAATTCTTCTCAGAAGTCCGTGGAACCATCTCCAAAATAGATAAAATATTAAGCCAAAAAGCATGTATCCATAAATTCAGGAAAATTGATGTAACCTCCTACATCATATCAGACCACAGTGCTCTAAAGTTAGAAATTAACATGAGAAACAGCAAAAATTATACCAGCTCCTTGAAACTGACAAAAATTTACTTAATAATGAATGGTTCATGGAAGAAATAAAAAAGAAATTGAAAATTGAAAAATTGAAGAAATAAAAAAGGGAAATTGAGTGATAATGAAAACATAACATACCAAAATCTATGGGAAACCATGAAGACAATCCTAAGGGGAAAATTTATAGCATTAAATGCCTTAATAGGAAAGACAGAGGGATCTCAAGTTAACAATTTAACCAGCCACCTAAAGGCATTGGAAGCTACAAGAATAATCTAAACCTCCAAATTCCAGAAAGAAAGAAATCAGTAAGATCAGAGCTGAAATGAGTGGAGAACTAAGAAAACAAGTAAGAGAACTGATGAAACAAAGATCTGGTTTTTTTAAAGA
>PVHP010042499.1:5000-14962 GCA_004024765.1 Zapus hudsonius
GTAAATGCAAATCAAAACAACTTACTACATCTACAATTTCAAACATTAAAAAAATCTAACAACAAATGTTGGATGCAGGGATAAAGGAACCCTCATTCACTGCTGGTGGGAATGCAAACTTCTACAACCACTATGGAAATCAGTTTGGAGTCTCCTGAAAAAGATGAAAATAGAGCTCCCAACTGACCTAGCTATTCTCCTCCTGGGCATCTACCCTAAAGACTCCTCTCTCCAATACAGAGACATTTACTCAACCATGATTTTAGCTGCTCAATTCACAATAGCTAAGTACTGGAATCAAACCAGACACCCATCGCTGGATGAATGAGCATCAAAGTTGTGGTACATATATATGATATAATTCTACACAGCAGTAAGGAAAAATGATAATGAAATTTCCATGAAAATGGATGGACCTGGAGAAGATCATACTCCATACACTTACACAAGAACAGAGAGACAAATACTGCATATTCTCCTTCATCTGTGGTTCCTAACTAGTATCAGCTTGAATTGGAAGCAAACCTGACAAGAAACTTCAGAGACAGATAATAGGTATGGAAGAGCTTGGAGAGATGAGAGGGTGGGGTGAGATATACATAAAATTAAATCCAATATGGATTGGTACTATTGGTACTATTGAAACCTTACTCTTGGACAGTAGGCTAAAATACATAACCATAGAAATGAATAAAAGGGGTTATTATCTCGTAAGAAGGGCCCTAAAGAGTTAGGATGAAGCCTAACCCTAAAACATTTGACTCTGGCTTGTAACTTCAGGTACAAATAATAGGTTAGTAGTCACATTGAGCTGTTGATTGAAGAGATCTATAAGGTCCTCAAAACAAGACAGGCTTCTGTCAAAACACTTGAATACCATCTTGATGTAAAAGATAAGACCCTATTGCTGAAGACACCATAGGCAGCCAACTCACAAGAGACCAAATAGGCATCTGGAACAAAGCCAGTTCCCCTATAGTGCTAGGATCTGCCTAGGGAAAATAGGCCACCAATGTTGTGAGAAAGCAGGGTACATGGATGGCTATATGACAGCAACCAGCAGGATAAGATGCACACACTTGTGCAATAATGGCACTCAGCCTGGGTGATTATTAAAGGGCACTCTGATAGGCTAAGAGATCTGCTTAGTGGCAAGGAACCCATAGCTGAATTTGGGATACAAGACAAACTCCTGTGGAGACACAGAATCTGGACTCTAAGGGGAAGCTTCCACTAACCATGGGCCTAAAGAGAGACTACACACATTACCATCTTGCCAAATTGGCAATGCTTATCCCATTTGACCTATGCTGATCTCACTGTCTGCTTGCAATCTGTTTTTATCCTTCTGAAGGCAGTGAGAATGGTGGACTATGAAATTCTACCAATAAAACCTGAAATGATAGCTGACTTGCTGGAAGGAGATGAACCATCCCTGACACATCAGCTAGGGCCCAGGTGAAACTACAGAGGAGTGGTGAGATGAGCAAGAGTGCTGCTTCCACAGTGACCCTGACAACCCAAACCAGGGTGAAGAAGACAGACACTGTGGATACTCAAAATGTTTCAACCCAGAAATCTAGAAGCTGCTAAGAGCTCAACACTAAAGTAGACTTAAAACTCACCCAACATGGCTCAGGGAACTTTGTGGAAGAGGGGGCAGAAAGTTTATAAAAGCAATGGTGGGGGAGGGAATATCTAGAGACATTGCTCCCTTCCAATGTCTAACTATTGCTCACATAACAGTTCCTATGGAGCATACTAGCAATCTCACTGAGGAGGGCCCACAGTGGAATGGGGGCAGGGAGGAATGAAACAGATAATTTGTGCATAGAAAGTTTCTACTTAATAATAATAATAAAAGAAAAATAAAAAACACAGTATAACACAATTAAAAAAAGGAGAAAATTATGAAAAAAATTCCTAATACATGATTTCAAATGTGCTTATTTTCTACCATATATTAATTTCATATTATGTATCATATTTTCTAAGACACTGGGGATTTTAAAACTTGTTTCTTACTGTACTTAGCATCCAACACTATATAACCATTATTTATAAGTTAACATGCATTTAAAAATTGTTATGCTCCCTTGGAAATAAGATAACTAAATTTTAATATAATCTAGAATAGCTCAGGTCTCAGACATTCTGAATAAATGGTTTTCTACTGCATTTAATTACTTTTGGTTCTCTGACAGAGAGAGAGGTGCAAATATCATTCTATTTATTTGTCATTCCCATCATCATTCTCATTACAAGATGTGGTAAGTTATTGTGATTATAAAGTTACTGCTACAATAAATATATGCATTTAGATACAAGATGAGGAAAAATGAGGCATGGAGAATTTACATTATTTTCCAAAGATCATATATCAAACAGTAGCTGCTTTTGAGATGTGTATGGCTTTTACTCTGAGTATTAATTACTTTCCATTTGTACACCAAATCATGGCTATCATATTTTTTCAGAAAATACATTATATTTTGGAACTAGAATAGCAAAATGTATATTTATGTCTCATTTGCAGACTTTGACATGTTTTCCATTCATTCCATTCAAACACTTTTTGGAGTAGACTCAACAAGACACTTTTCTATCCTGAAGCATATTGAGACCTTGTGAATTCTATTGTGATTTCCTTTATTTCTTGAGAATTAGTAATGAGAAGTACTTTTGCTGGCTCAGATGATTATTTAATATATAAGTGTTATGTGCAAGTTTTAGCTAAGTTTTTATCAAACATGTGTTTCATTGTTTGATCTCCTGCTTTTATATTTGTTTAGTGACTATATATTTCCCTGAGAGATGAATTTATTTTCTTTAAAGGAGCACTAGTTGTGGTGATTTGAATGCAATGTCCCCATAGCCTCAAGTGATTGTGAATAAGTCTCTTACTTGGTCTCCCTGAGCTCTGCTGTAGGAGGGGTGTTTCTGGAAAATGTGTCTTGAGTACAGCTCTATGTGAGTTCAGAGCCAGCTCTTGCTTACATTTTTTTCTTCTGGTATGGATGTATGAGGAAGTGAGCCAGCTTCTTTTGCCATGATGTAGCTTTCCCTGGAGTCTGTAACCCTAAAGTAAATCTTTTCTTCCTGTGGGACCCTGCTAAGGGGCATGGAGAATGTAGGGTTTTGCTGAGTCTGTCAGGCTTCTGGGACTGTCTCCTTCTGATAAGGAAGTTGAGGCAAAGTCTGAGGGCCACTATAAATCTTAGCAATCCTGAACACTCCAGCCCCCAGGCAGGCCACAGCTGTCCCCTGAGATTAGCAGGCAATTTAAAGCCTAACTTAGTCCAGCTACAATAACATACCTAAGCAATAAGGTTACATTTCCTCTGCTGACATCACAATTCTATACATATCCATGTAGAGAGTCACATAGCCCCCCTCAATTATCTATGCAAAATAGGTATCCAAAGGATACTGGCTCCTACCAATCAAACTCCTGAGATGCTCACAGATCTTGCTTCTACCTCTGACTTTTCTCTATATAAACAACTGCTATCTATACAATAAAATGAGAACTGCCCACTGCCGAGTTCTCCCGAGAGTCCTCATCTATCCTTCGGCTCACAGCTATTCCAAGCCTCTGCTCACCCAGCTCCGTGGATGAACAGGAAGTTGATGCGCTCTGCAACTCCCTAAGAACCCCCGACCCAGACTTCCTATACGCTCGCTGCTTTGGATTGGGTAGGTAGAACTGGGAAATGAGTATAGACAAGTATAGGGATGGGTTCAACAACTGATAGAATGCCTTTTAGAAGGGGCATTTCAGTTTACTACTAAATTTGGTGTCTCTGTATTTGTGGAGTATAAGGAAGGCTAAGGAATAAGGGCTCTGAAAAAAGATAAAAGGGTAAGAAAGCCAATGGCAGATGTCTCATTGTTGTTAAGGGGTTAGGTGGGGGGCAGTTGTATGCAAGAGCTTTTCCCTGGTAAATTTCAGTATGTGTTTGTACTTGTTTGTCTTATTCCTTGGATAAATAGAAAATGCTAAGGACAGAGAATTCCTTCTATTATCAATCCACTAGGGCCTACTGCCATGCCTCACTAGATAAGCTTGAAATAAACTGAAGCAAGAGCCAAAGGAAGGCATTTAAAAAATCTTTATTATGAATAAGTTTATGAATTGTATGAGAAAACCTTGTGAATGTGTCCCTGTTTCCCTCCTATCTGTCCCCTACCCACTTGGGTCCTTCCTCGGTGCACATTCTGAATCTGTCCATAGGATAGGGGGTATGAACTGCACCAGAGGTAGCCAGTTTTTCTCTCTTCCCTGTTTGTGTATTGTTGCTGCATTTTGAGGAATGCTTTGTTTGAAATTTTCTTCAATTGAAAAATACCAGATATTTAAAGAATATTCATCCAGAATTATGCCATTGCTATTAAATGCAAAAATTAAACACACTGAAAGATAAAACAGGCAGAATTTGGGTCCAGTTTGATTTTCCATGCTTCCTTTTGTTCTGCCAAACTTCAGTCCTTATTGTTAAACAGATATTAAGGGTGCTTTAAATTTATGAGCCCTGAAGTCATACTTCATTTGTCCCTTTGAGTGTCCTTTCATCCTTTATTCTGTTTATATTCCTCTTTCCAAGGACCTATGCTAGTGTTGTTTATTTCTTTCAGCATTTCTACTAATCTAAAGAAAATGCAATAGTTTAATGTTCTTTTTTATTTTATTTTATTTATTCATTTTCAAGCATAGAAATACAGAGAGAGGGGGGGGCACCAGGGCCACCACCTTGTGGGTCTGGCATATGTTGGTTGTGGGGAATTGAACCCGGGGCCTTAGGCACTGGAGGCAAGTGCCTTAACTGCTGAGCAATCTCTCCAGCCCAATAGTTTAATGTTCTAATCTTCATGATCACTACATCTTTTTTTTATCACTGAAGACACCTGAAGTCGTGTGGTAGCAGAAAAAGCAGACCCAAGCTCAACCACTGTATCATATGAGTACCAGAAGATTTAAAAACTCCTGTTGGTAAAGTTTAGGATGGGAATCATTTGCACCTTTTGGATATGCACGCATAATAAACCCTCATCATTTGAACTAGTTTGAGTAAGCCTGTGTTTAATGCAACTTGACAGGTCTAATATTATACCTTCTATTTATTAAGTTTTGTATTGATTATTTTATAAACATTGAATATAAGTCATAATGTCATCAGGGTATACTGCTATGTTCCATTCCTCCACCCCTACTCCATTAAGGGCCCTCCTTTATGGGGTTAACATTAGTCACTGTGGAGTCATGAGGCCTTTTGTTTTTTGTATTGTTTCACCTTCACACTCAGAGTAAAGCTCTTTGAAAGGCATTGATTCTCATAACACTTCCAGTTTAACATGCAATCTATTCAACAAATATTTGTTGAAAGAATGAGTGGAGACAACTAGACAACTCATCCTCAAACCATATTGAATTTCAGGTCATTTTTAGCAAAGCACAAACTGATCACAGGTATTTCATAATAATGTTTTACTAAACACTGCTTTTTCAAATGAATGGCTTGTCTGTCTTGCTCCTCACTGTTATAGATTTCTTTTTGTTAGAGCTCTGTAACGTGTTTATGACATATTCTTGCCAAAGGCTAACTTTAGAAGCAGCACCATGTATCAAGAAAGATGTGTCATATAAGCAAATTATATAATAGAAAGCCATAAATTCTTCCCATTATTTTAACAAGTGTCTTTTTAGTTTAAGGGGTGGTGATCTCTATCGCATTCTTCTCTGAGAGGCTGAAAATGTAAACTGTACTGGAATTGATGCCACTGTTGTCTCTTCAGAATGGGAAGCACTTTGTCAACCTTATTTTCGTATATATCTAGTATGACTAGATGCCCTCAAGGAAATTATTTTTCAAGAATGAATTTGAAGGATTCATATGAAATACACAACTATGGCTATCACCTTTTTATACTTACATAGTGTCTATGGTCTGCAAAGCACTTTGAAATATATTATTTTGCTTGCTTCCTACAGCAGGAGTCTGTGAGATAGACACAGAAGGCTTCATTCCATTTTGTTTATAAACACCAAAGAAGTTAACTGACTTTACCAAGGACATAGAGATAATAATTAGTGAAAGGAAACTAAGAAAAGAACCCATGTCTTTCAACTTCTAATTGAGTGTTTTTTTTTTTTTTTGGATCTAGTTTTTCTTCAACTCTTCTATTTATAATACTGTTTCCAGAACTCTGGATATGATAATTGATGGCTGATGAAACAAATTTTGATCAGCATTAAAAAATGAAAAAATAGAAACTATTGTACAGAGTCACCTTTAGTAATGGAATGAACTGTCCCATGAAATAGTCTTGTATAATATGACATAGAACGTGTTTCTAACCATAGCAAATGGAGAGGAAAGTAGTTGAAAGATACTGATCTAAACTGTTAGCCATTAAAATCACTAAGCTGTATAAAAATAGTTTGATGGCAAAAATTCCATGTTATTGGTTAACAATTATAAAAAAAACTAAAATAATTGTGGATAATAAAAGTCTATTTTCTAGTAATTATTAAGGTAGGTATTAATTGTGTGGCATTATTTTATGGGTTTTGAAGAATTCTATTTGAATATTATATTTTAAAAGTTGGGACACTGTTTTATATCTGCTTTTTAGGGAAAGTGCTAATTGTAATTTTTAAAGAAAATATGTTATAATATATTTATCTGCCTTAGATATATTCAAGAGAATGTTAGAAACATCAGTTGTACATAATACCCTGATAATCACATATTAAATTCTCACCAAAATAATTGTTATCTGTAGATTTTACCACCAGATGATTTTATTATACGTATTACCAATGAGTAGTCTAAATTAATGAATTATTACTATTTTCTTAATTGTAATAAATGCAATGGCTCCTCACTACATATTAAATTGAGTAAAACATCCTTAGTAGTGCACATAACTCTCAACAGTCTCCACCTACATAAATCTTACACATCTTCCTAGTGCTGCACATGTTACCTTTATTGGAATGCTATTGTCCCTTCTCAATGGATATTGGCCTTAAAAGTCAAATGCAAGACTTTAAAAAATATTTTAATTGTATATTTTTAAGCAGAAATGGGAGAGGGAATGGGTGCACCAGGGTCTCTTGTCACTAAAAATGAACTCTATATGCATGCACCACGTTTTGCATCTGTCTATACGTGGGTACTGGAGAGTGAAACCCTGGCAGTCAGGCTTTGCAAGCAAGCACCTTTAACCACAAACCCATCTCCTAGCTATCCAAATTCAAGTCTTTTAAGCAATCGTACCTGGTCTTTGTTACCCTTATTCATTCAATTTTTTTTGTTTTCTTATCACAATCAGAATTACCTACCAGAAACCTGAAAACAATATTTCATTCTTCCTTTGTATGTGTTTCTTTAGCTAGATACTCTGTTGCTTGAAAGTTAGACCTATATATCATAAATCTTTGAATTCTCACTTCCCATCATGATGGTTACATCCTAAAAGAAATTATTATTTTGTTAAGGGAATAAATAGGATTTACTTTGAATTGACATTGGCAAATACCAAACATACATAAAGCAATTTAATATGAGGTCACAATAATTTTTACATCTTGCTCTCTTTTTCTATTCTATTATTTATCAAAATGAAGGCTCTTTAAAATTCATTTGTAAATGCCTGAATACTAAAATATTATAATACTAGTAGAAAATCATGTTTAATTCTAATAATCTATATTTTATATAATGGCAAAAAACCCATATTGCCTTGGTTTACTAAAAGAGACAATTAAATTGCTTACATGATTTTATATGGTTATGTAGATAAGAGAATAGGGAATCTTTCTTTTCCTGCAGTCTGAGATGGTGTTTTAGAGGTAAAACTTAAATGTAAGCATTCTGTCTCTATATATTTAGTCATAATTTTATTATGAAAAAATTTTATTATGAAAAAATAAGAAGCCAAACATGATAAGCAATTTGTTTATAGATAGATAGGTCATTTAATATTTTTTGACATAGTGTCATTAAAGTTTCATTTATATTCCTGTAGGGTTTTCTCCTCAGTGTTTCAGTGTGTCTATCACTACTTTGAGTGATATAAAAAATTTTTGTTCTGAAAACATAGCACTAACTTCCTCAACATATAAAACAGAAGAACCACAGCTGGAGAAGTGTGAACGTCAATTTACCCCTCATAGCACATAAAATTACACTATGATTGTAGCGGAAGGCTATATTTAATTAACAGATCTTTCAATACATAAATGCATTAGGACACCATCTGTTTGAGGGCTCTACTGTGTGTGTCTATGTAGAGTATTTTTTTTAAAATACATGATAAACTAAGAAGGATACTTTGAGAATTAGGGAGATTTTTTTTTATTTTTTTATTTTCCTGTTTTGAATTCTGCAAAGTATTATTCCATCTATTATCATCAGTTTATATGTCTAACCTTCAAATAAATAGTGAGTTTATGATGTTATTTAATTCCTACTCTTCCCATTAGAGTGGTAAGTACTCGGCACATTATAGGTACTTATTGAATATTTGTTAAGAAAAATTAAAGAATACATTATTAAAATCCTGATTTTTAAACATTTCCCTTAATTGTCCCTTGAAGTTTTCCCTATTGTGATGCCACAGAGGTAATCCCCACAGTTTCCCTGTCTGCCTGCAAATCCACATGGCAATAATGACAGGGAGAGAAGTTGGACTATCAATAGTCTACTAGCTAATCTTGACAAAATTTGAATACTTTGGTCTCTATTTGCAAACCATCAAAACCAAAGGTAACAAATATACAAAAACATTTGGATTTGGATTTTCTCATAAGTAACTAACTAATGAACGAACTAACGAACTAACTAACTAAAAACAGACTGGCAGAAAGTTAGAAATACATATGTGATGAATCTTCTCATATTCAGTATTGAAAAAGCTAAGCCTCAAGAGTCAAAATGTTAGTTAACACTTTTAGGTTACATACAAACAAAAATTATGATTGACTTCCTGTCTTTTCATTTGTTCGTATCTTACAACAACATGTTACATATCTTTTAAACGGGCAAAAAACTATTTTTTAAAAGCAAGTACAGACATGGATTCATTATTGCTTTATATTTCAAGATGTTAGGTCATTGTATATTTTTCTTACTCCTTTTGTCATACTTTTGCTTCAAGGTTATAAAAGTGCTTAGAGGCTTATTAGACAGTATGAAGGGCTCAAAAAATAAAGCAATAAAAATCCTCTTGGATAAGAATATAAGACACACCAATGTAATATTAAATAAAACCATTATTATAACTAATATAAGGAAGGAGTCAGGGAAACATACTTTGTCATTTGATCCTAACTAACAATATATATATTGTTGCAGTCAGCTTTCTAGTTGCTGCGCAGAAAGAACCCAAGCAAAAGCGGCTTGTGGAGGAATGGGTTTATTAGGCTTACAGACTCGAGGGGAGACTCCATCCTGGCAGAGAAAATGATGGCATGAGCAGAGGGCTGGACATCACCTCTGCCACAGCACTGCAAACAGCGGCAGGAAGGTGTGCCAAACACTGGCAAGGGGAAGCTGGCTTATAACCCCATAAGCCTGCCCCCAACAAAACAGCTTCATCGAGGTTGTAAAACCCAACTGCCATCAGCTGAGGATCGATCTATTAGAACACATTCATTTGTTTGTGGGGGACACCTGTATCAAACCATGACAGTCCGCCCCTGGCCCCCACAAACTAATAATCATTCAAGATATAAACACAATATGTTCAATTCAACTCTTAAGTCCCCGCAGCTTTCAACTGAGCCATAATACCAAAAATAAACCCATAATGGCACAGAACATTCACAATGCAAAACATGAGGTACAGCAAAAACAGATTGACCAATACAATACAAGATTTAAAACAAACAGGGCACCATCAATCTCTAACTCCAAGCTCAATGATTCTTAACCAATAACACAAGTCTCTTGGAGATT
>PVHP010042500.1:0-14968 GCA_004024765.1 Zapus hudsonius
TCCTTCCTACAAGAGCCCCTTCAAAGGGAACAACACCGATTTAAGTGAAACTACTCTTAAGGCAATCTTTATAATAGTACATTTTGAATACCCTACTCCAATATGAAATCTGAAGTGCCCCAAATCTGAAACTTTCTAATCACTGAAATGTTTCCATAGTGGAATATTCCATACCTAACGTCGTGGGATGGGTTGCAATAAAAACTCAAGCACAATAGATATACTGCATAAAAGTACCATCAGGCTGTGTATATAAAATGTATGTGAGACATAAATGAACTTGATGCTTAGATTTGAGTCTCCTAAATATACCTTATTATGTATAGCAAATATTCCAAAACTTGAAAAATTCTAAACTACACCTGGTTCCAAGAATTTCAGATAATTGATATTCAGTCTGTATTTTGAAATAAAAGAAACAAGACAAAGTCTACTTTCTAAGCCATCAGATGGGATTCTGCTGGAAGTGATCCCGCATGTATGAAAATCCTGTAGTGGGTGTACAATGCTTGGGTTGCATAAACAACACGCTAATTTTTGTTTCTTATATAAGGCTAGTTGCTAAAAGTTAACTTGAAATATAATACTCCTAAACACTGCCCAAGCATAGAGACTCAGTAGATTATTTAAATGGGGTCAAAGTGTACTGTTCTGATGCTTTAGCCTCTTATATAACACATGACATCAAAACCTCATGGATTTTCCAAGGCTTTATCTTTGCAGAGGTGAATGCATTCAAAAAAGTTTGCACGGAGCTGGAGAGATGGCTCAGCAGTTAGGGCACTTGCCTCCAAAGTCCAATGACCTGGGTTTAATTCCCCAATGCCCATGTAAAGCCAGATGCACAGTGGAACATCCATATGGTTTGCATTTGCAGTGGCTAGAGGCCCTGGTGTGCCCAATCTCTCTCCCCTCTCTCTTTGCTTGCAAATATATATATTTATATATATATATATGTGTGTGTGTGTGTGTGTGTATGTATGTATGTATATTGCACGAAATAGCTTTATGCCCTCAAAAGTCATTTCTGTTCAAATAAAAAAAAAATCTGGCTGTAGTGAGTTGAATTATATCATCCCAGGAGATATGTTGAAGCTCTAAGTCCTGGTACCTGTGAACGTGGCCTTGTCTGGAATGGAGTATTTGCAGATGGCATTAAGGTATGCCAAGATCAAGTGATTGTGGAATGAGCTGGGCCCCTGACCAATATGACTAGTATCCTGATAAGAGCAGACAGAAGACCCAAACCCAAGGGATGACCCTGAGAAGAAAGGGGGGGGGAGATCCTAGAGAGATGCAGGGACCCCAAAGAGGCACAGACCAGACTTCCTCACAGTTCTCTAGTGCAAACCACATTTGTCAGCAACTTGATTTGGGACTATTAGCTTCCAGAAACATGACAAGAATAAAGTTCTGTTGTTTTCAACCAACGAGTTTCTGAGGCTTCAACGGCTTCAATCATAAAGCCCTGTGGACATAACTTCAAAGATGAAAAGAAAACTCTTCCCCTTTCTACATGAGTCTCACCACTCACTCTCTTATGCCCTGGCCCATTACCCCATCTCGATGGAGCCTTCAGCATCCCAGATGGAGATTCCTAGGAGCAGGAAGTAATGACTCAGGCAAGGCATTCTGGGTAGAATTTTGGTTTTGCTCAAAGAGAATGAGAATTCCCTAAGTGAAATCTGTACTCTCCCTGCTAACAGCTGTTCACATTCCCCAAATGCAAACACTAATAGTGAAACTTACTGTTTAAAAAACAAACAGAATGGAAGTCAGCTTCGGACTTATTTTTAATGGGATTTTTTTGTCACAAATTTTCTCACCTAACTCATATCATCCAATTCTTGGGCTTAGAAATAGAAATAAAAATATAGAGCTGGAGAGATTGCTCAATGGTTAATGCATTTGCCTACAAAGTATAATAACAGGGGTTTGACTCCCTAGTACTCATGCAAAGTCAGATGCACAAAATGGTACATACATCTGGAGTTCATTTGCAGTGGTTGGAGACCCTGGCATGCTCAATTCTCTCTCTCTCTCTCTCTCTCTCTCTCTCTCTCTCTCTCTCTCTCCCCTGCAAATTAAATAAATAAAATATTTAAAATATATATACAAAATCATGTTCTTTTCAGACACAAAATTTGAGATTAAGTTTTTAAGTGTTTAAAACCAGAAGCAGAATCTCTTTGACCTGTTGTGATTTATGTAGTGCATTTCTTAGAATCTGATCTAGCAAAAGGATGAAAATGTGACTAAAATTTCTTGGTAATTTTTCTTTTTCTGTATTAATTCTGAGAACCACAGAGCTGGAAACTTCTCTTCTAGGCGTCTGGAAATGAAACAGTGTGCTATGAACTTTCCAAGACTTTGGGTTCATTAGCTGTTAATCAGGTTAAACAACTGCATGGTTTTAGTTTTTTCCCCTACATCTTTATTCTGTGTGAACACTGGGGTTGAAAAAGAGGTATTATTGATTAAATATATTTTCCTTACCTTTACTGATTTATTTATTTGCAAGGAAAGAGAGACAGAGAGAGGAGAAACAGACAGAGAAAAAGAGAATGAACATACAGGGTCTCTAGCCACTGCAAATGAACTGCAGCATCTGGCTTTGCACGGGTACTAGGGAATCAAACCCAGGTTATTAGGCTTTGCAGGCAAGTGCCTTAACCACTGAGCAATCTCTCCATCCCCCCCTTTACTGATTTCTGATACACTTTAAATTAAAGCTGTCCTGTGTCTATTAGAAAGAAGTGTTGGAATATCTGATCTTTAGGTCATGCTTCTTAAATGAGAATGACAAGAAACAATTTTTGTTCTCATAATGGAACTTTTTCTTTCAAGGTCCTTTTGTGTCTCAACACATCCATTTTGCTTCTTTAATCAGACACTGTGAGCAACTGATTTGTTTTATGTGCGTGGAAGTGGGGGGGGGGGAAGGGCTCATTTAGAAAGCAAATTGGCTAGCTCCATCAGCATGAAGCCTTGTATTTAAAAAAAATGAGGGGCCAAAGAGATGGCTAAAGACCTGGGTTAGATTCCCCAGTACCCACGTGCAAAGCCAGATGCACAAAGTAGCACATGTGTCTAGAGTTTGTTTGCAGAAGCTAGAGGTCCTGGTGCACCCTCTCTCTTTCTCTCCACCTCTCTCTTCTTTCAAATAAATAAATAAAAATATTTGGGGGCACTGAAGACAAGGCTCAGTGATTAAGCCACTTGCCTCCAGAGCCTAAGGATCAGGGTTAGATTCCCCAGTACCCACAGAAGCCAGATACACAAAGTAGTGCATGCATCTGGAGTTCGTTTGCAATGACTAGAGGCCCTGGTGCACCCATATTCTCTTTATCTCTGTCTGTATCTCTCTGCTTGAAAATAAATAAAATATTTTAACATCTTTATTATCAATAATTAGATACATTGTATGGGCAAATCTTGTGATGGTACCCCCATTTCCCTCCTCCCTGTCCCCAACTCACTGGGGACCCTCCTTGGTGGGCATACTAGATCTGTCCATGGGGTAGGAGGTTATGAGTTGCACAAGAGGTATCCAGTGTTCCCCACCCCCTTTGTGTGTTGTTGCTGAGGTGGGCAATATCTCTGGATATTCTCCCTCACTATGGCTCTTACAATCTTTCCGCCCCCTTCTGCTCAGTTCCCTGAGTCATGGTGGGTGAGTATTAAGTCTGCTTTATTGTTGAGATCTTAATTGTCTCTGGACTTCTGCTTTGGATCATGTTGGCTTCATTGGTGACTATCTCCATTGTCCTTTCATGGGTTATCTGTAAACTTTTTTAAAAAAGAACTTTAAAAAAATGAAACAAATATAAACACTTCTTCGCCTTTCAGTGCTGGTCAGTGAGGCTGTGCCCTCCTCCCAGCATCTAGAATGTTCCTGTGGGCATAACAGTTGCTCTGTGATTTCTTCAGGGCACTGATCAATCTCCTCTTATCTTCCTTCCCCATCTGCTGCTATTACCCAGAGTAGCAAACCTAATGTCCTCGCTGTTCTGGGGTTGATGTAATTAAATGTAGAAAGTCAGCCGGGACCAAGCTGAAGCTTTTTCTGAAACAGATTTTTGCAGCCGTCAGTCGGTAGCTCTGTCCAGGCCTTCTTTCTATAGTATCTAGGACACCAGGCCCTCGGCAGGCATAGATCTTCCAGTCCAGGTGCCCTGGCACACCGGTTGGCACATTTATCATATATATTTGAACAAGTTCACTAGGAACTGTCTTATAAAAAGGTGTTGAGGATTACCATAAAATGCTCATTTTAGGAAACACTCAGGGCTATAGCATCAACTATTTTTCAGAGTAAAGCATAAAAGGAAAGGTCTTCTTTTTAAAAAATATTTTTACTTATTTATTTGAAAGCTGAGAGAGATAGAAGAGAGACAGAGAGAATGGGTGCGCTAGGGCTTCCAGCCACTGCAAATGAACTTCAGATGCATGTGCCACTTTGTGCATCTGGCTTTATGTGGGTACTGGGGAATTGAACCCAGGTTTTTAGGCTTTGCAGGCAAGTGCCTTAGCCACTAAGCCATCTCTGCAGCCCAGGGAAGATGGTTGAAAAGATGCCTGTTGAGGAGATGGACTCTCACTAAAGCGTGGGCTGAGCAGACACTCTAAGCCTGGAAGAATGGGCGAGAACAATGCTTCATAGCTCTGTTACCCACTTGGGCTAATTCCAGTTAGTAGGGCCTCTTCTTCAGCTATGTATACAGAAATACATAAAATGACCCAAAGCAGGACAGTCTCTTCTCCCTCAGAAGAAGTGCGAGTCTACTAGACGTAAGTACCATGGTCGATAAAGACACAGAGTGGATGCTAGCTGCTATTCTGTCTCTTTGGAAAGACAGTGCAAACTCTACAAAGGAAGATGTCTCGGTTATGGGCTAAGTCACATGTGTGTTTTTGTGACCTTTGACCCCATCCTTTGACTGAATTAATTTCTGCCTCATCTCAAGGGCCTTATTCCACCATCTTTTTAAAAATCTGCATCCATTAAAATTTATGTACTGAATCATCAAAGGTGATTAATTTTTTTTTTTTTTTTTTAGTTTTTTGAGGTAGGGTCTCACTCTGGCCCAGGATGACCTGGAATTCACTCTGTAGTCTCAGGGTGGCCTCGAACTCATGGCGATCCTCCTACCTCTGCCTCCCGAGTGCTGGGATTAAAGGTGTGCACCACCACACCCGGCTTCTTTAAATTTTTTTTAAAAATTTGTTTATTGGGGCCGGGATTGAACTAGGAGCCTTGTGTATTGTCATTTGATTTTTGCTGCCCTCTTGTCCCTGCAGGACATTTGGAGAAAGGATGGCTCCCCAGGGAGAGCCCCCAGAACATGCTCCATGGCATCTCACCAACCATGTAACATCTATGTAGCTAAGCATGACCTTTTACTTCTGATCCTCCTGGTCCTGCCTACCAAGTGCTGGGATTACAGTGTGGGCCACCACACTTGCTTTTACGTGGTGCTGGGGATGGAACTCAGGGTTTCCTACATGATAAGCAGGTGCTCTACCCACCAAGTCATATGCTCAATCCATTTGTCCTGTGTAATCTTTGAATCTTTCATGCCACCCAGCATACGTGACTCTGGAAATTAAAATTTATATGCCTTCCAAAAGCTCTCTACTGTGGGATTGAATAAGGAGCTTCTGCATAGGAGATCTCACATTCAACAAAATCCTAGAAATATAGTTTTTACTACTTGATAATTTATAACTAAAGCTCTAATTGCTATTTGATTGGCAGCTTTCTCCAAAGTCTTCATGCTTAGCAAAGCAAGCATTGAGTTTAATTTGCTCACTGATATAGAGCCCGGATCTACCTTGAGCCAGGAACAGAAAAGCAGTTTACAAAAACATCAGTGCATTTGGGGCTGGGGATGGTTCAGAGGACCTGATTTCAGATTGCCAGCACTCACACAGAAGCCAGACGTGGTGGTAATGCTATCATTCCAGCATTGTGGGAATGGAGACAGGAGGATTCCTGGGGCATGCTGGATGGCTAGTCTATCCAAGAGGGTGGCTCTCTGGGAGAGACCCTGTCTCAAAACATAGGGTGGAGGACACTTGATATCAAACGCTGGCTTCCATGGGCATGTGGGTACAGCCATACACACATGGACCCCCACATATACCAGCACCCATGCATACGTGCACACACACACCACACACTCACACACACACACAAAAAAAAATGCAGAAAAAATCATTGTGATTCCTACTGCCACCTCCTAGTATAGATGCTCACTAAACGTGGAATGGATCACTATTCTCTGATCTGTCTTACAGTCTGGATTAATAGTACACAGGGTTTTTCATTCCCAGTTGTATTATATTTCTAGCCTCATTTATTAACTTATGAGAAGAGGTTCTCCAATACTCTCCATGCCAAGTGTGAGCTTGGCACAAAAAAGAGTTCATAAAATGGATTAATGAATAAATGATCTCGGGAGAGTTACTTAGCATTCAGTGAGCAACAGTAACTCAGAAACTTCTGCATAGGAAAATGAATAGGGATCTCCAGAAATGGCTTAGCAGATAAAAGACTTGCCTGTAAAGTCCAAGAACCGGAGTTCGATTCCCCACTGCCCACATAAAGCCAGATGCACAAAGTGGACAATGCATTTGGAGTTTGTAGCAGCTAGAGGCTCTGGTGTGTCCATATTCCCTCTCCTTCCCTTACTCCCTCCCTCCTTCTCTCTCTCTCTCTCTCTCTCTCTCTCTCTCTCTCTCCTTGCAGATGAATAAATAAAAATATGTTCAGAAAAGAAAAAGGAATAGGTAATCAGCATGAATTTTCCATTCAGACCCAACTCATGGGGGGAAACCTGGGATGAGAGAGAACTTTCCAGATCTTTATAAGATAAATCAATCAGAGCAGCAGCAGCCCATCGTGCCCATCTTGTGACTGATCCATGCCCACTCTTTGCTGGAGGGTCCTGAACAGTAATGCTGCAGTTACCATACATGTATTTTTTTTTTTTGGTTAGAGAAGGGATTATTTTAAAGCAGATGATGAAATAAATGCACTTAAACCTTGTGATTTAAAACACTATATAAACCAGGATAGCATAGTGAAGAAGAACACAGGCTATATGCTAAATTTAAATCAGGCAGGCTGTGGGACTTCAGTCAAGTTCAAAATTTCCATGCTTAAGTTTCTTCGTCTGGAAAATGGAGGTGAAGTTAATGACAGTATGTACCTATTTCAAATGGTGGATATGAGGTCAAAATGAATCACTCATATAATTTAAGAGTTTGTGGCATATCATAATTGACATATAAATGTATATTAAAGTAAAACCAGGGCTGGAGCGATGATGGTTCAGGGGTTAAGTCATTTGCCTACAAAGCCTAAGGACCCAGGTTCAATTCCCCAGTATCTACATACTTTGTACCAGTACTTTGTGCCAGATGCACAAGGTGGCACAATGGATCTGGAGTTCATGTTCAGTGGCTAGAGGCCCTGGCATTCTCTCTCTCTCTCTCTCTCTCTCTCTCTCTCTCTCTCTCTCTCTCTCTCTGTTTCTCTCTCTTTCTTTCTTTCTTTCTGAGCTAGGTACCATACATGTTAGCCACCAAAGCCTCTTACTTTTGTTCCAAATATTCTGTATTTTATGTCTTTGGAGTATGCAGAAATCTACCATTTCTGAGTCTTACAGAAGCATGGTTCCTTGATATAAACCTTACATCTGGAATAGAATTAAACCTCCCTTTTCCATGAGACATTGGACAAGCAGCCCACAGTTGATTACTCTTTGGCTTGTTTTCATCCCAATTCCAAAGTCTGGTAGAACATCCATTAGGGTTTGGCAGAAGCTGTGTTCTCTCATCAGCACGACAAGCCCTGAGTTTGCTTCCAGAGCCAAAGGGAAGAATCGGTTTTCAAACTATCTAATTGCCTCTACAGACACACATGGTTTAATTTGTCTGATTTATGAGTTAAATGTTTTCACCTGGTCTTGGGAGAGAATGGACAGTTTATGCAGTTTCTCATCGCTGTCCCACAAATAATTGTTGCTGGTGAACAAAGCATGCATAAGAACATCCATGTTCTGAAATTAACCAGGCAACCTGCTGCCCCCCCCCCATGCACGTGAGCTGCACAGTGGAAGACGAAAGAAAACCAGAAGAGGCCAATTTCTCTTTCATCACAAGGATGTGCTGTGTGAATTTTGCTTTCCTAAAAATCAGGTATTTTACTAAGGTAGAGCTGAGAGGGAATTAAAATCTACTACAAGAGGAAATAAATATAAAAATCAAAATTACAGGATGGAGAGATGGCTTAGCAGTAAAGGCTCTCGCCTGTAGAGCCAACAACCTGAGTTTGATTCCCCAGCTCCCCTGTAAAGCCAGGTGCACAAAGTGGTGCATGCATCCTGAGTTTGTTTGCAGTGGGTGGAAGCCTTGGCATGCCCATTCTCTCTTTGTCTCTCTCTCTCTCCTTGCAAATAAATAAAAAAAAATTTTACAATAAAAATTATGCTTGGGATTAAAAACAGACCAGTTGGTGGGTTTGGTAATTTGGAGCTAGAGGTAAAAAGGGTGTGTGCTGCTGTCCCCCACACCACTCAGAAAGCATCCCCAATCCTGCTCTTAGTGGCTGACTTCTTCAAGCTGTCCATCCTCAGTAACACCCCCTGATGGTGGGGTCTTAGCGCTATTCTTTGACGGGAATCAAAGAGCAGCTTCTAGCAAGGCACTTTACCTGGGATTTGAGAGACATCTGTCTGTCCAAGTCGAGTATCACCAGTCTGGTTTCTAAATTCCATTCCTTTGTCCCTTTGCGACTCATCGAGACTACCTTGTCTTTAAGGACCAAGTCCCAGGGCCTCCTGCACATATGGCAGATCTCAAAGGGGACTCAGGAGGGGTGCCTGGCTCTATTTACCTTTCAGCCTTCTTAAAACTTGAACTTGTCTCTCCCTTCACCAGACTCCTGACTGGTCACTAGGATGGGACTGTCAAATCAGACTAACACAAATCAGAGATCTCTTCCGGTGGCAAGTTTTATGAATTGTGCCAGAGACAAGTAATCAAAAGCCTGAACTGTCAGCACAGGTGTCCCAGCTCCTTCTCCCAATCCAATACTGGATTCATTCTGGTCCTGGGAATACAGAAAGTTTCATAGCAATGCTTGCTGCTCGGAGCATGAGACAGAAGAAGGCTGAGAGTCTCAAAAGGTCTGCATTTTATCCTCAGCTGCATAGCTTCCTGGACAGTGGCAGGAAGTCTTGTCCCTAGAATTCTCAGATCCCAAGGCATCCTGAAGCACACGTCCCAGCTCTTGCAGGATTCCCCCACCAACCACTTCATTCCTTGCTCAGCAGATCTATGATTAGGATCTTGACCTGGGGATGAAAGGCCAGCCTTCTTGACTTCCAAGGGGGCATCCCTGGCCCCTTAATGGTGCGACCTGCTGCTTAATCCTGTCCTTGCTCACTCGCAAAGCCTGGCGGAGCACTGCTCTAGGGACACTAAAACTTTAGAGCAAAAGTCCACTCCTCTCAACAAATAGATGAAGAGCCAGTGTGAAACCTCTTGCAGTGACAACTTCTTTTCAAATTGGAAACGATTCCGCCTTTAGAATTTGTTCTCCTCATGATGTCTTTTCTTGATTTCTTTTAGAATGAGGGTCTGAGGTTCCCCAACAGCCAGCATTTTTTTTTTGTCATAAAGAAGCAACCCGGCTTTAGAAAATGCTCCTGAGCACAGAGAAAAGCCAGCATGGCCAGGCCCCACCTTCAGAGATCAGCTGCAGTGATTCTGGAAGTCTTGCTACTGGCATGGAAGTTTGTTAGGAGAGAAACCCATCCAGTTCCCCAAGGATGCTCCTTTGACATGGGCCATCTTTGAGTCTCCTTTTTGTGACTATAGAATTGTGAGGATTATGTCTTGTGTAGCAGCAAAGACCAAGATAATATAATCATATAATTTGTGTGTGTGTGTGTGTGTGTGTGTGTGTGTGTGTGTGTGTCTGTGTGTTTCGAGGTAGGGTCTTGCTCTAGCCCAGGAGAGGGAGCAGGCTATCGTCTTTTCATTCACTTTTCTCTTTCAACAAAGACCTGCCAGAGATCTGCCATGGAAATATGTGTTTACCGTTCTTGATTTCTGAATGCTGAGACAGTTTGTGATATCACAAGAGGTCTCATCTCTGGGGTAGCACAACACACTGATTACCATGAAGACCCTCGTAAGGTCCTACAAGACTAAAGGTCAAAACTTAATTAAGCAAAAAACACTGATGAAAAAATCATCAAAGAACTCTCAAAATAACCAACTTCATTTAAAAGAAGGATAAAACCGTCCCTCAGTTTCCCAAGGCATGAGTTGTGCATGTTTAATTAGCATTTCTATGACCAACACACAGATTCTCATCTAACCCTTCCAGTAGTTTCTTTGATAATCAATGATAACACATAACATTTCATTTCTGATGCATCATAGCTTCTTAAAAACAACATGTTTTGAAAACACAGTATAGCACTGGCTTTTTATCAGTGGTGTTAGCCATTGATGAATACATGACTTCTACATGAATGCATGTGCTATGTACCGGGCAGGGACTTTTCAAACAATGAGTTGGATATAGAGTTTGCCTTTGAGGACGTCATGGTTTGGAAATGTAAGTATATTGGGCTTGTAACCAGCATTTCTTCTGAAACTTGAGCAACTTGCAACATGAAAGGGCAGTTTAAAAGCAAACAAAAACAGAAGTAGAGCTTCTGAGAGGCTCCACTCCATGTGCTGGAGGACACAAGGCAGCACTGGGCTTCTGGCCTTTGCTTCCCCACTCACTGCCTTGCAGATCAGGGAGCCTCCAGAAGCCCCGACTTCCTCATCCATGGCAGGGCTGACAGCTACTCTGCTGACCACAGGCAATGGTCATGAGAAAATGCCTGGGCAAGATTTCTGAAGAATGTTTCACACGTCTACCAGCTACTCAGAGGTATGTGAAGGGATTTTGTCTGTGTTGCTTACTCATGGATCCCAGTCATCTGAAATGATGTCTGGGAGTGTGATATTTCCAAGGCATATATTTACTGAATGAATACAGGCCATAATAAAAGAACTTGCCCTTTTTACTCAAAACAATTCAAAAATTATGGTGATTAATATGATTATTTCCTATTTTCTGAAAGGACAAGATTCACTTTTTATAGGTCCCAGAGTCACTGTCTCCAGATAGGAAGCAATCTTTAAGAGCCGAAGGTTGATGTCTACAGGGTGGCTTGAATTCCCTGGACTCTGTCCTTACCGTGTGCTGGTCCAGCCCATTCAGATCACATCTACTGAGAAGGCGCCCTTTGGACTACCTGCAGAAGATCCCCTCAACTCAGCTGAAACTTGAGACATTGCTGACTCGATTTCTTGCTAATAAGATATTTCTTGTTAATTGGGGGTGGTAGTTTCAACGTATGTTCCCAATAGACTCAGGTGTTTTAGTAACACTTGGATTTCCAGCTTTGTGGCTGGAAGAGGTGTCAATGTGGGTAGAAACTGGGGTTCAGCCCTAAGGTGTGTTTGGTGGGGTGGATCTGATTTGCAGCCTAAAGGTGTGCAGAGCACTCTGAGCTCTGCCTGGGTCCCTGCTGATTGCTTCCAGTTTTGTGTTAGCTTGTGGAGCTGGCGGTTTGGGGGTGTCTCTCTGCTTGGATTTATAAGTGGAGACCACTTATAAATGGCTTCTTCTGCCATTGATGGAACTTCCCCTTGGATTTGTAAGCTGAAATAAACAGTTCCTCCTATAAACTGTCTGGTTTGGATGTTTATCCTAGCAACATGGAGCAGAAGGTCCCCTCACTCAACCAAAACCTGCCTCCACTTGCAGCCACTGAAGATTCTTCCTAGCTCCTGGGCCCACGAGTACGTGAAGATAGTTCCCACCTCTCACTACCGCAGATGTCTCACTGCATCTAGAATAAATGGAGCAATTTCTCATAAACTCAAGACACTGCCAACTAGATTTCTTGCTAATAAGGTAAGAAGATAAGTCTTGTTAATTGGGTAGCTGGAAACTGTTACTGGTATCATTTCTTCAGTTGCCATATGTAGCAGGTTCTTGTTTGCAAAGTTGGACACTGCTGGCCTCACCTGTAGACATCTGAAGAGTTTTGGCAAAACTAAAAAGAATATTAAGGAACAACAGAATAACTACTTTGCGCTTTGTCATATCCGTCAGTATATAAGATAAACGTATCATTTTAGCAATGCTCATAGTAGAAAAATCTGGAATTTTCCTGAATGTTGAACAACAACTAGAGAACTAAGTAAATGGTGGCACATACTCAATGAAATATTATCACTTTTAAAAGTTGGTTGCTGGGCATGGTATACACACACACCTCTTATCTCAGTCCTGAAGAGGCTGAGAGGATTGAAAGTTTGAGGCCAGTTTGGGTTACATTGCAAGACCTTATCTCAAAAGAAAAAGAAAAGAAAGCTGATACTTATAGAGATTACATAATAAAGTGCCTACAGTATAGTGGAATTACATGAAAAAAATCAATATTCAAATTCATATCTACCATTAAGTACTGTGTAAATAACTCTGTTTTACCACAGCGTAGAAGTAATGTGAAACACTGGCTATCATTAGGAAGCTATGGGTAGGAATAGATTTTCTTATAAATGTTGATACTGTCTAAAATTTTATTTATTTATTTTTGTTGAAGTAGGGTCTCGCTCTAGCCCAGGCTGACCTGGAATTCACTATGTAGTTGAGGGTGGCCTCGAACTCACGGCGATCCTCCTACCTCTGCCTCACAAGTGCTGAGATTAAAGGCATGCACCACAACATCCAGCGAAAACTTTGAATTATGTATATTTATCTCAACCTATATTGCTGAGATTTTTCTGCCGCACCCCTCTTCGTTATCCATTTCCTTCACACCCAGTGTCTACATAGTAGACATGCATCTGCAGGAGCCGAGGTCTGAGGAGCATCTTGAAAGGGTATTTGGAGAAAGGCAGAAGTGTGCTGACTGCTTTCGGCACTTCGGGCATCTTTCTATCTTTGTCCAGCACTCGTCTCTCTTCTGCTGAATGGAGAGATCGGTGATAAGAGCAGCACTTCCCGGGGGTTGTTGTAAGGACAGGATGCCATTTGCTTGCAAAGCCTTTGGCATAGCATGGAATAGGAGTGCCTCTGACTGTTACTGGCTTCTAATCCAAGTTAACTGCAACATAAAGTGTGTGCATGTGTGTCTGTGTGTGCATGTGTGTGTGCATGTGTGTGTGTGTGCATGTGTGTGTGTGCGTGCTGAGTGGTGGCCTGAGGTGAGGGAGAAGCAGGAGGATGTGGGTGAAGCGGGTCCCTCCCAGACTCTGAAGGCATCCCATGATGGCTTCACCTTTGCTCTGTGGGTGGCATTTGTGGGTTGCACGACACATCAGAAGTGGAGACCGCAAAGTGAGGCAAGCACAAGGAGGGAAAGTGGCTTGTACTGGAGCGAGAGACCTTGTCACCTCACTGCCAGGGGTCACTCACGAGGCAGGACTGCCGGCAGGTAGAAAAGACAGTATCCACGTAGCTGTAACTGCCAGGATCCGAGCTGGTCTGAATGCATGTTTCTATTCTGAAGAGCTCAGCATACCTGATCTTGACCGTGAATGCCTTATGTTGACTTAAGTCAACCTAAGGCCTCACAAGAGGCAAAGAGCCAGGATGAGCCCCTCTGTTTTCTACCTGTATCAGAAAGCAAATGAGCCCAGAGCTAATAAACGGAAGCTTCCTCATTACTGTGTGATAGCAAACATACAGGAAGCCACCGGAAGTTCACTCTGAAAATGCATCGATTTGGTTTTGAGAGAAAGGGATATATAGTTAGAGCCTGTGGCTGCTACGTGTGAATTCCTATGTTCATTCTCTATCATCTATCCGTCTGTCATCCATCCACCCATCCATCTTTCTATCTCTCTCTCCATCCATCCGACTATCTATCTGTCATCATCCTTTTCTGAGTCAAATGTATTCTGCTTGACATTTCAACATAGCTGAATATTCCATCTTGCTGATTGAATGCCAAGCATGAAGGAAAACACATTAGCTGTTTTGTCTGCCTGAGGCCACACTCAGTGGGTGGACATCTGTAAGGTTGCAGGTTTACCAGAAGAACAACAGGACTCATGTGGGAAGAGAAGCTCTGAGAAAATGCTCAGGCAACAGAAGGGCAGGAATGGGACGCACATCATGAGAAGGGGCACAAGGTGCCAGGCTGTGCCCTGCCCTGGCGTGTGATCCAGGGAAGAAAGTGAAGCGGATAGTGAATGAAAGCTTTTACACACATGCAGGAATGATTGGCTACAGGAAACCCAAACAAAGCAAATGAACTCTATTGAGATCCAAAAGTAAGGAAAAGATTATAGTAATAGATGATAATCAAATTAGCTAGGAAAAGTGTGTGTGAGTGGAGGAGAGGGACTGGACATTAGCTTGGGGTCACAGCCCAGGGTCCTCTCCGTTTGGAGACTTGCGGCTCTGTAGCTTTCACCCTCCCACGCTGCTGAGACTTCACTGAGTGGGACGAAACTGTCCTTGAAAAAATGTCACTTTTGCTCCCTTGGATGGTGTTGGCTATTGGAATACATAACTGTGTGTTTCTACCTTGGGTTTGGAGAGATGATAGATCAGCCTGCTCTCTAAAGAAAACAACCAGTTGTTCTGTCTCCTCATTTCCTTCATTTCAGCCAGCCCTTGCCTTGCTGTTGGGCTCCCTGGAACACAGCCAGATTTCCATGGCAGACACATTAAGTGTTTGCTGTGTGTCCTCCGAGACAGTTCTTGCATTTACTGCTTCCTGCTGGGCCCACTGGCATAGTTTCTAATCAATTGGAAAATAAATCACATCACCTCATGTCTCAGGCTAACAGTGAACCCTGCTTTGGGCATCCTGAGAGCAGCCAGGAGCCCACTGCCAGCAGGTTAGGTCAGAGCCCACACCCCCCTATTTTCTCC
>PVHP010042501.1:0-14940 GCA_004024765.1 Zapus hudsonius
TCTCTCTCTCTCTCTCTCTCTCTCTCTCTCTCTCTCTCTCTCTCTCTCTCTCTCTCTCTCTCTCTCTCTCTCTCTCTCTTTCTCTCTCTCTCCTCTTTGTATCTCTCTGCTTGAAAAATAAATAAATAAAATATTTCTTTAAAAATATCTTTATTATCCATAATTACATTGTATGAGCACATAGTTTGAAGGTCCATCCATTTTCCTCCTCCCTGTCTACAATCCACTGGGGATAATCCTCAGAGGGAATACTGGATCAGTCCATTGGGTAAAGGGTTATAAATTGCTCTAGAGGTAGCCGGTTTCCGCCCCCCCCCCCTTGTGTGTTGTTGCTGAGGGCGGCAATGTCTCTGGATAGTCTCCCCACCATGGCTCTTACATTCTTTCCGCCCCCTCTTTTGATCAGTTCCCTGAGTCACAGTGGATGAACACTTAAGATCTCAACAATAAAATGAAAGATGAAAGATGCTTTCTTGTCTCAAAGTTTCAGTGTCTCATCTATAAAATGGAAATGTTAAATAGTACTGACAATAAAACTGTGTTGAAGGAATTAAAACAGTTAATATTTATGACTGGGCATAGGAAATGATAATGTTCAGTACATATGATCAGTTCTTTTTTCCATGAACAATATGGGTGATTAAGGAAGGCAAACTCAAAATAGAAATGTAAATTGATTAACCTGTGAATCACAAGACTTGAAAAGGAAACTCCATGAAGATTATTAAAAGTTTCTATTTGAAGTTTAGGAATATTCTTCTTGAGGGCAGGATATGGGAGGTCTATATATACTTTTATTAATGTGGGGTAAAAGCATAGCTGAATGGGCTAAAATATACTTTTGGAAGACTTGAGATGGTCCAACTATACTGGTATGATAGTTCCTTAGAAAGGTCCCCTACAACCATGCTTCTCAGAACTCTTACTTGCACACCTGCACACCTACATTCTCAGGTGTTCTCTTTCCAAAGTTGTGTAATATATTTTCTAATATTCACAAAGAATTTGTGGGCAGAAAAATATGAACTTAACAAATCATGACATAAATCCACCCAACCAGCTACTGACCACTATTAAAATGACCATTGCTATCTGAAACTCAATACCGACATTTATGCCACCACTTCCTGTACCCATGAGCCCCAATATAGATTTGGTTGTGACCATATCATCTACCTGCTATATAATCTAGTGTGAACAGGTAAGACTTGCATATATATATATATATATATATATATATATAATTTTTATATATTACATATAATATTATATATTATATTATAATATAAGTTTTTCTTCCTTCTGTGAGTACTGAAAAAATACTTGGTAGATACAGCAGCAAAGCACAAGCTATCTTAATATGTAGTATGAAGAAGTAAATATAACAAGGAAAGTGCTTTGAAAAACAACCACATATTTAAAATAAATGCAGAGTGGGAGGGAAGAATGTAACCTCGCCAAGCAACTTCTCCTAGATTACATATCACAATTGTCCTTTTTTATTTTTCAGGTGCAGTCATTACCACATTCTTTCTCAAAGAATTCATTGCAAACTCCAAGTAACACAGCATAAGGGAGTTTGTGTGCATTTGTTTTGTTTTTTATAACTATAGTCTGTGAACTGATGAGCTATGTATAAGACTTAAAATGAAATAAGAAGGCAAAATGAAAATGAGCTATCACTGTTTTTCAAACTGCTTCTTTGGTAACAATTTCATCATTTTTTTAAACAAAAAGGTAAAGTGAATTGAAGAGGCAGAGTAGATCATAAAATAAAACTGGAAATTTAATAATCTGTTGCTTTTCCTTTAGACATAGAAAATATAGTTTGTGAATTTGTAACACATACTCATAATAGGGTTTATTGCTGTCATGTATTATTCATAGGACAATCAATTTGCACAATGCATCCATATCAAACAAGAGAGACTAACCACAAGGAACTAACTCCCAATTACACTGTCTCTTAGGTCTCTGAAGTAATAAAGAGCCCAGAGACTTCCCTTCTCTCGTGATTGTTCTGCACTATTGAGAACATAGCTTCTTTCCTGTTAGCTCTCTGTGTGAGCAAAGCAAAGGCTAAAGAAACAAAGACTTTTCCCCTAAAACTAATAGTTTCAGATGATAAGAGCTCCTCATATACTAGGGAGAATTCAACCAGATACTGTCCAACATACCTGTATGGACAGCTGGTCTACCTGCTCCTCACCCCATTGTTATAGTTTGATTATAATTTCCAGAAATGCAATAAACCCATCCCCAAATTAGGTACAGTTACTAAAAATATGAGTGTGTACATGTTTGGTTAATACTAAAAATTATTGTTTGATAATGTAGCTCTGCTAGGAACATGTAGCTGTTCTTATTATTTTTCATTATAATGCTGTAAAACTGTCAACATTTTAAGATTTTAGGAATTTTGACAAATTTTATTTAAATAATCATTTTTCTATGAAGAGCCTTCAAATAAATAACAATAAAACCAATCACATTAAACATATTCTAATTTATGACAAAAATGAAGACTATGTAGTTTAATGTTATTATGAAGAATCTAGACATAACAAACATAGAATCTTGTCAGAAAGGTCAAAGATTAATTATCTGAGAAAAATAAGTCATGTTTAATTTGATCAAAATTGTATTATGTGATGTTGTATCCTGAAAAACACAGAAAGAAACAAAACATGGATTTTTATATCAAAATATTGATGAGAAGCATACCATAAAATAGTATAAACTGTGGCCTTTCCAACCCTACCAACTAGCCACAGACTGATAGCTGACATCCTAGCAAGAGATAGGACACCCCAGACCTACTGTGGAGGATCCGCATGGAACTCCACAGAGAGTGGTGGGATAAGCAAGAGACCTATAACCACAGTCAATCAGTCAACCCAGGATAAGCCAGTGAGACAGACACACTGTGATCTTCAACACAACCTAAAGCAGAAGTACAGAGACCTCTAAGACCTCAACAATAAAGAATCCTTAATATTCACCAACCATGACTCAGGGAACTTAGCAGAAGATGGGGCAGAAAGACATTAAGAGCCATGGTGAAAGAGAATATCCAGAGACATGTCCCCCCTCAGTAACAACATACAAATGAGGGTGGAACCGGGTTTACTCAGGCTATCCATAACCCCCTACCCCATGGACTCATCCAGTTTGCCCATGGAGGACTATATCCAGCTGATTGTTGACAGGAAGGAGGGAAATTCGGGAAATGGGAACACCAACAATTATTTTCTCATTCAGTGTATGTAAATATGGATAATAAAGATATAATTTATAAAAAAAATATGCTATTTTCCCACAAGGGAGCATTGGGTAAGTGTAAGGTCCCCAACAGAAACAAACAGAGTCACCTTTGTACAAATCAGGAAACTGATCCTTTATTGTGTTTGTGTTCCTTACAAAGGCTAACCTACTAGAGTTTTCTTCCCAATGCTCAGGTGATCTTCCTAAGCTTAAAACTATTTCTAAAATATAACATCGATGAAAGAAATTCTGAAGATTTCTGTTCTCAATAATAGAAAAGAATATGTTGAAAGCTTTATTGTACCCTATTGTGTATCTATACCACAGTCTCTTACTGCTGCAATAATCACAAGGTGGAGAAATGTGAATATTACATGAACTCAGTACATGTAGACTCTGAAAGAATGGGAACCACAGTGAAAATGGAATGATGCACAGAATGGCACGTGCATCTGGAGTTCCTTTGCAGTGGCTAGAGGACCTGGTCTCTCTCTCTCTCTCTCTCTCTCTCTCTGAAAATAAATACACAAACTAGTTTTTAAAAGCCAGTTTTGATGGCATCTCTCTTTGGAGGAAGAGGTTGGATGATTTCCAAGAATTCCAGGCCACCCTGAGACTGCATAGTAAATTCAATGTTGTTTTTAATGATTAGGAAGTGATATTGAGCAAGGTGCTCTTTAAATGAGTCAAAAATTTAGCAAGGTGGAGAAGTATGGTCTGGAGGTCTTATAAACATAATCCTGTTTATAAGAAAATCAAAGTATGTTTGAAATATGCTCAGAAAATAGATTTTAAAAATCACAAGCATAATGAGTGTATGCACTGATAAATATGTTAAATAACTCAATTGAATTATTCCAAAAAGTTTACACAAGTAGAATCAAAATATGACACTGTATATCAATTCAAACAACTTTTGATGTATTGATACTAAATATGTAACAATAAATTCTAGACAAATCCAGCTCATCAAAGTAACTACTATTTTTCAGAAACATAAATAAAAGCATATTATTTTTATTATACTACATTTGAGAAAAATCATAAATATGAGTTAGGAAGCACTAAATTGATTGGTGGTAGGTTATCTAACAGTAGAAGTAAAGCATAAAAAGGGATATTAAGAAATATTTTTTAAAATGCCAAAATAAGGTCTGGAGAGATGGCTCAGCACTTAAGGCTCTTGCCCTCAATGTCTAAGGACCCAAGTTTAATTCCCCAGTACCCACATAAAGCCAGTTGCACAAAGTGGCATCTGGAGTTCATTTGCAGTGGCTGGAGGCCTTGATGTACCCATTCTCTCTCTCTCTGTCTCTCTCTGTCTCTCTCTGTCTCTCTGTCTTTCTCTCTCTCCCCTTCCCTCTTCCTGCAAATAAATAAGTAAAAATAATTTAAAATATATCAATATAATATTTCAAAAACTATAGCCTTAGAGGAATGGGGATATACCTCTGTGGATAAAGCTGATTGCTTTCAAATTCTTCTTGAAGAGGTTAAATTCCCCAGGCACCCACATAAAGCAAAATAGATATTCCTTGGCAATGATAAGAAAGCCTTGTACACACACACACACACACACACACACACACACACACATGTTCATACACACACGTTCACACACATATGTGCATATAAATTACTCAAAACTTAAAAGTATCTTTAACCTTGGCATGCAAAAAATAATGATGATAGAAGCTATCCAAAAACAAAAGAATTATGAAAATAGGCTGTGTGGATATATACTCTACAAATACAAGCAACAGGTTAAGAAAATGGTTTTCTGTATCATATTTAAAAGAGGCTAAAGATCTATTTTTGAGGGAGTAGATGTTTAGGCCACAGAATGGACGATTATGACACTGAACATGAGTCATAATTCACCCATATGCCCACACGGTTCACACAGTGCCCCTGAGATGGGGCTGAGGACTCATCACCTAACTGTGTGGAAATCTATGTGTTACTCCAGCACCCTATGTAGGTTCTTGGTGCCTCTACTGTTTGCTCCCTGAATATTGTTCTTCTAAACATACTGTCTCAAGACTTTTCATGAGGATCTCCTTTTCATTCTAAATATTTAGAAGTGAGAAAGGAAAATGTGTAAGAAAACTCCCCTGAAATCCCCAAATTGTATCATTTTCATTCCTGACACTAAACTGTAAATCCGGAGGCCTCTTGACCTCTCAACTCTGGATTTGGAAAATCATTTTCTTTTGTTAAGTTTAGAAGTTGTACTAGGCATATAGTGTTATCTATATTCATTTTTCTTTGGCAGATAACTAGAGCATGGTGTGAAATATCATTACTATTAATCTTCTGTTCATACTTATACATGGTCAGTCATCTCTACGTTTTATCAGTTTTTTTCAGTTTTTTTGAGTGGAATTCAACAACATTATTTCCTTTTTATTAAATTTTTTCTCATGAAAACCTTGAACTAAGGTTATTTAGCATAGAATAACATTCTCCCTCAGCTTCTTTTTGATAACCATTAAATTCTATATTTATTTTCAAAATGAACCATGGATAGCTGGAGCAATGGGAAACCTCAGTGACTCTTTGAGAATGATAGCAATGTAAAATATAAGAACAAAATATCAATTGACAATTATTATACGTTTACTAAGAGGAAAGCATTCTAATTGAAATGCCACTATGCAGCCAGGCATGGTGGCACACTCCTGTAATCCCAGCACTCGGGAGGCAGAGGTAGGAGGATTGCCTTGAGTTCAAGGCCACCCTGAGACTACACAGTGAATTCCAGGTCAACCTGGACTAGAGTGAGACCCTACATTGAAAAACCAAAAATAAAAAAATATATACCATTACACTTTACAACTCATCATTTTGCAAATCATAGAAGGTAGAAAATAACTTGAATTTGTCTTTTAACAATGTCTTCATATACTCTGTAAAGCACATGAAATGTGTTTATTCCATTGCTTAGCTTTTCTGTTTACCATGTTTCCTAAAGAGCAGACATTTTCTCAGCCACACGTATGTTTTTAACAACGTTTAGTAAATTTCCATTTCATTTTCTAGCATGTGTTTATGCATATTCATGTTTGTGTTGCATGCTTGCCCCCGCCCCCATCTCTTTTAGAGACAGCATCTCGCATTGGCCTAGAGTTCACCAAACATGCTAGACTGGATGACCAAAGAAATCCAGGAATCTTGTTGTTTCTGCCTCCCCAGCACTGGGATTACAGGCCTGTGTCATCACAGAAGTAGTAGGGATGGATGAAGTCCTCATGTTTATGGACTAGACACTCTGCTCTCTCACCAGACCTTATTTTTTCCTATTGTTTGCATCTTTAATGACAATTGCACATTACTATAAACCACTGCCTAGCACATATCCATAACATGATCTGTTGTAGTTTCTTCTAGAATTATTGCATTCAAAAATTTTATATTGAGGACTGTGTGTTCTAAAAAAAATCTTGTTTCTGAGGTGCAAATCAATTTCCCCATATAGATATCAAGTTTCCTAGATTCAGCAGTTGAAACGTTTTCCCCATGCAATTGCACTAGTGTTTTTGGTGAAAATTAATCAGCCATTTATGAGTGGATCTAGTTCTGGGCTTTGTCCTGTCATTTTTGTATATTGGGTTATACTTACAGTATTCTAATTAATTGAGTTGTGTATTAAATATAACACATTCTTCTTTGCTAGTCATTCTCCATATGTAATGATGAGACAGTGTCAAGCGAAATGCTTCTCTTTGAACTCCCAAGCTTCTGGTGTTACTCATGAATACCCAGGAACTGATAGTGAAATAATGGAGGGGAGTGAATGAGAAAAGGCATTTGGAGTCACATGAAACAATGAGAATATTATATGAGAAGGATGCTTATATTCTTTACTTTTTACTTTCCCCCACCTACTAAACAGTGGCAAAGTTAACAGGTTTCTTAAAACATTTAAAATGTTTAGTTGAATATATGTAAAGTACCAGGAAATACCATTTGGCATCTGTAGTATAAATGACAATTGCATATCTAGCAATGTAACATTTTATTCAATGATGGGTTTTGAAATAATTATTTATAGGAATATAAAACTTGGAGATAATTTTGAGTGACTGTTATTTATTTTCTTTACTGTTAAGAGTAGTAATTTCTCTCTTTAGAATATATTATCAATGATTTTTATTTCCCAGTCTCCCAATTGTAACAAAATGCTATAATCTGAAGCATTCTAAAGCATTACTAATCATTGAATTTGTGGGATGATTTAACCCTTTTTAATTGTTATTTCATCATCTGTACAAAAGATATGTATTAATTCACATACCTTTTAAAGAATTTCTGTTCTGAAATTTAGCAATTAAAATCGGAAGGAGCTTTCATATCTTTACAAAAAGAAACCAAGTAATTCACATCAGAGCATTTTCCCACCAGGTTCACTCTTTCCTTACTGTGTAATTAACCCCACATTGAGAATTCTATTGTGAATTCTATCACAGCTTCAAATTAAACATTTGACTTGCAGACTATTATGTTTCTGTGAAAGTGGCTATCATGTCATTGAAAATAAACAAGCATTATTGTGAGTAATGGGGACTTTCTAGTGAAATCTGCAATGAATTCTAAGGATTTACCCTGCGAGAAAATATGCATTTATATTTCAAAGGCCCTGCTACATGTCAACAACAACAACAACAAAAAAAATCACAATCTAACGAAGTAGCTTCATTATTGTGACCATCATTTCATGACGGGCTGGCACAGGTTCACAAAGGAGTCCATGTGCCAATATAAGCTTAGAGGGACATTAATGAAATGCTCCATAGAGGTCAAATCTGAAATAAACAAGTTTCATGCCCTTAGGCACATGTACACAAATTTGGTGTCCTTACAAGGATATGTAGATATCTTCCTGATTCTTTATTAAAAAATAAAGTCATGCTACTTCTTCTAGGATTTATCAAATCACAGTTGAATATGACCAAATATCCATCATTTTGCCATTTAAAAATTGTTGCTACCAAATCTCAGTACAATGAGTAAAAATTAGCCAAACCATTTAATATAAAGTCTTTATCTATAGAGAACGAGAATCCTATTGAAAAAATTGCAATGCCCACACTATATTCAGAATTAATTAAAGTGAAAAAGTTGTCTTTTGGGGAAGCCTCTTTAGATGCACACTCAAGTGAGTCACTGAACCTGCATAACTAAAAGAGTGAAGTAGCAGAGACAGTTGATATTCTGAGACCACTCATTGAAACTTGATCCTGGTATATTCCTGGAGAAAAAAAAATTTGGGCAATTTTGATACTTGAATCATCAGATTTAAAAGAACCATTAATTCATATATAGAAGTGTCCTTTACCTCCTCACATATGGTGCTACTAATGAAAGACCATTATAATTCAGCCACCACCCGCAATGAATCTTCACAAGAGGTGCTTCCAAAGTCCTCCTCCTATATTCTCTGAATCTCCTCCTGCAGGCTACACTACCACTTATACCCCTTTGGGTATCTCTATCTATTCATAGGTGGTCTTACTTTATGAACTAAAAACAAGAGAACATGTTCTTTCTCCCCAATTAAACATGATTCAATACCCAGAGGTAGTCTCCATGATGTTCTAGTGTTTAACTACTGAATTTTAAGGAGAAATAATAGAGAATCAAGCCAACTAGAAGTCCCTGCCAACTTGAATCACTCAATTAGCACTTTGATGAGAAGAAATAGAAGTGGGCATTTCAGGGTTGTCATTTCTTAGAAATAAGCATGTGTTAAATTGGTGGCATATTCTTTTTCTGTATAAGAAACAGGAATAATTGAAGTAGAGCTAAGGAAACTGTATATTAGTTTGACACTAGATTTCTTGATCTTTATGAAATATTCACTAACACAATTGTCTGTTCTATAAAAGGAAATTTGGACCATAGGAGGTTTCCTAACCAATGGTGACTGATGACGAAGATGACCTTGGAGTACATAAGCCCTGTATTTTATTCCCATGCTGTGGTCCTTTGAATGTGAATGTGTGTCCCCTCATAGACTCAGGTGTTTTAAAACTTGTAATTGGTTCTCCAGTCACCTGTCTGGAGGAGGTGTCATGGCGGTGGGGGTAGGAGGGATTGGGTGGGAGCAGGGTGGGAAGATCTGAACTCTGACCCAAAGGTACAAGAGACAAGTCTGAGATCTGGTTAGGATCTCTGCTGCTTCCCATCTATTTGTGCTTGTTGCTTTTGATATTTGATGGCTGAGGATAATTTCCCTCTCTGCTTGGATTTCTGAAAGGGAGTCAGCTTCTTCTGCCATCTATGGAACTTTCCCTGGGTCTGAAAGCTTGAAATAAACCCCTCACCTTCTTCCAGTAAACTGTGTTTGGCTTGGAAATGTATCCCAGCATCCTGAAGCTGTCGAAAACATATACCTAGCAAGTACTTAGCAAGGGATTTTACCTTTCTCCAGAAAAGTTCCCTTTGTGTTTATCTATTAATAAATGACTTTGTATATATTTCTCTAAGTTTGATAAACCTCACTTATCAGAAATGTCTTTAATAGCTTTCTATTTCAATCCTATCATGATTATTTTTACTATTTTATTATGGTTGTTTGAGTCTTTACACATATGATGACATAAGGCTAAATTACAAATCTATTCCCTCAAAAGATAGAAGAATCACTCTACAATGAGTAACTTCAAGGCTCCTTACTGGCTAAATGTTAACAAGGACAAAATATATCAATCATGAATAGCACTACATGATGGAATTAATGTAGTGGGTCAGAAGAAGATCGAATCTGAATTTATTTATCTGTGTGTTTTTCTCCTCCAATAAATTGTGAACTTACTACAGTTAGGGACATAAATACTACATGACCTTAACTTATCTGAAATTATGATATAAATGTTTACTGGATATTTACTCTTAAAATACAATGTTAAAATCTGTTCTTAACTATATGTAGTACTTCATAAATAAAAGAAACAAAGCATGTTTTCCATGTTTTAAAGGTTATTTTATTGTTTTCAAAGGCATACAACTTTAAATTCTCTCTGAAAATTCAACAAAATGACACAGGATGTTAAGTGAAATAGTTAATAGATTTTCAACTGATTTGAATATCATTGTGTTCTCCAGTAATCTGTTGATATTTGAGATTACGACCTCTCGATTCTATTATCATTTGTTTAAACAATATATGGTTTTCTCTGAAATAAGCATTCGGAATGTGATTCTCTACTACATGTTGAAAAGTAAATGTAATAGAAAAATGTAGCTTCGCCAGAAGACAAAATTTGCTTGTTTTATCCTATTTTGACAGGTGGCCTCTATGTCTCTTCCTTCAAACAGCATACAAATATTATGAAAAGAACCTGATTGAACACCAAAAAAAGAATAAATCCCTATTGGTAACTTTCCTTGGCACTCCCTAGGCATTCCTACTCACACCATAACATAAAAGAGAGGCTCCTTCCCAGGAAAACATGGAGCAGGTGGAGAGATGTGACTGAGAAGCCATTCAAATTAGCCATGATAGGGTGTCATGGATCTACTGGCCTGCAAACTAAGCCCTGAACCAGGGTCAAACATCAGCCATCAAAAACTGCCATCCTTAGCATGGCAAGATTTAAATGATGGAGACCAAAGCAAAAAAAGAAGATATCTCCCAAATAAAAACCCCAGCAGCCCATTAACTCCAGGGTTTTAGTTTTGTTAATACCTTGCAAGAGTATTAGGGTGTTCCAAATATTTTTTTTCCTACTCTGATCTGTGAAAGAAGAATTATTTTAGAACCCAATAATCCCTTGTTAAAAAAAAAGAGGGAAGAAAAGAAAAGAAAAGTTTTGGGTGAAGAATGACTTACATTTTATACATATTTTTTTGCTTTTGTTTTAGAAAGGGAAATCACGGTGGAAGTCTCTCTTCCACGGGAATATTTTCTATTTCTGGACATAGAATATATTGTTTTTTTTGTTTTTTTAAAATATTTTATTTATTCATTTTCAAGCAGAGAGAGAGAGAAAGAGAGAGAGAGAGAGAGAGAGAGAGAGAGAGAGAGAGAGAGAGAGAGAGAGAGAGAGAGAGAGAGGGAGAGAACAAGAGCATCAGGGCCACCACCTTGTGGGTCTGGCTTATGTGGGTCCTGGGGAATTGAACCCAGGGCCTTAGGCACTAGAAGCAAGTGCCTTAACTGCTGAGCCATCTCTCCAGCCCTAGAATATATTGTTATTGAGTGATGGACCAACCGGTTACATGAGGGCTGCTTACTCAGATAAGGGAACATTTCTAAATTTGCAATCAATTTCATTGAGAAATCAGAAAACAATTTTTACCTGAAGGATAACAAAACAATGTCTTAGCTTTTCTAAATAGTAACTCCATTTCTCAAGAAAAATGTTTTTATTTCTTTATAGATAACTTTAGTTTCAATTAGTGCACAAAAACATAAAATTGCCTGAAAAGCCTAATGACCCAGGTTTAATTCTGCAGTACCCACACAAATCCAGATGCACAAAGTGGCTCATGTATCTCAAATTCTTTTGCAGTGATTGGAGGCCATGGCATGCACATTCTCTTTGTCAGTCTCTGTATCTCTATCTCTCTCTGCTTGTAAATAAATAAATGAATACATTTACAAAATCATAAAGATTGTATTTATGGAGTGACATATGATGTTTCAATCCACACATTCCCTGTGAACTATTGTTATTCAACATATCTACCTGCTAAAACATTCATCCAGAACCAGATTTTTTTTCTCATTGAGAATGGCACTCTACATTTTCTTGTGATAGTAATAGTATCAATGGAATTCAAAACTCTAATCTCATTAGGCAATAAGGGATGTCATGTGACACCGCTCTGACCAAAAGTATGTGAACAAAAGTCATTGGGAATGAACCAAAGTGTGATGATTCTTGGGAGACTTTTATCCTTGATGTTTCTTTCTGTGGTTCTGTCCATGGAGAGAAGCTAGTTGCTCTAAGATATTTTACTCATCCACAAATAAAGAATGATAACACAAGAGAGCATGGATCTCTAAAATATGAGAATCACCTCCCCAAGGATTTATTTAGTGAATCACTGCTTCAGGGCTTTTTTGTGATATATTACTGGTACCAAATCTCACTTATACCAATAAATTACATCAAGATCTTCAACTGAGTCTCCCATACACTTTCGTCCCTGTTGGGGGAGTTATATTCTAAGGGATTCCATGATGACTTTATATTCATTCAGTCTCCGACACTGAGTGCTCATTCCTGTCTTGATTTCACCATTCATGCAGCTAAAGTTATAAAGTCAAATATGTCCACGGAAAAAGGGGATAGAATAACATTAGTCATAGGACAAAGAGTCAGGGTATTTAAGAAGTAGGAAAAAAGTTTTAAAATCATAAGAGTAAGGTAAAAATATTCAATATAGTCATTTAATGAGTTTATATGGGTTCTAGAGGGATGGATACTGCACAAGTATTTAAGGATAGTGAAGAAAAAAGCCATACCAAAAAGCTAGACCCAATGTTATAAGGTGACCTATGGAGTTCCACCTTCCACCTGTCCAACTCCTGGAAAGCATGTAAAGAAACAACAGGATATATGTCGCTTAAGTACTATGGAGAAGATTGGTACACAAAACTAATTATTGTTTATTTAAAGTCTTATAGGCTTTAGGTCCCTGATATTCTCAAGTGATACTGCTAATATTTTACAAGTATACATACCGTATAAAGAATTCATTTTAGAAAATATAATGAATCTCTTAGGAATTGGTTATTTGTAAACATAGAAAATAAGACTTATAGAATCTTTTAACACAGGACAGTAGAACTGTTATGCAAGAGAGTTTCAAAATTATTTACTTTTGAAGGTTATGCAATTTGTGTAAAAAGAAATTTATAAGAATGGCAATCACAAGACTAGATTTAATCCATTGAGGCCTTAAATGAGACAGCATAATTTAACTGTGATGAGATTTTGCAAATGAGGTTTTTGTCCTCATTCATAAAAACTAAAATTTTAATAACTTAGTATCTAATTTTAGATATATCATTAGAAGATTCCAATCCAAGTTTCTGTGTTTTTTACCCATGAATTTAATAAAAAGTTGATTTCAAGGTGTTTTATATTAGCATAATAAAGAAGACATAAAATTTCAAGAGAAATTTCTTGAACTCTCAATTTTGTTGTAAAGAAATTATAAGTTAAGTGCATAGCAGGGATGTATTACTTTGTGGTGATAACAAAAGCTCTGCTGTCCATAGACACACACTTCTCAAGACAGCAGGAAAGACTGTCCACAGGCACACACTTCCCACAGAAAGCAGGGAAGACCATCCACACACACACAAACACACACACACACACACACACACTCACACACACACACACACACACACACACACACACACACACACACACTTCTCACAGACAGTAGGAAAGGCCATCCAAACACATACACTTCCCACAGCCAGCAAAGCTAATGGTTACTACATCCTGTGCTTTATCTCAAATTTACAAAATCAGCACTGACGAGAGATTTATATCACATACAAAAAATAGAGCAGAAATTACAAAATATTCTTGGATATTATAGCCATTCTTCAGTTATATAAATCTCTCTGTTCCCTTCAGTGTATTGATATTTATTTTATACATTCATTTATTGTTATTTGCTCATTTATTTATTTATCTCTGTAAGATGCTCTCTATTATGCAACCCAAACTATATTTGGACCCAGAATCCTCCTGCTCAAATTTGTCAGGCTAGTATCTTATACAAACTGGTTTTTATAAAGCTCGTATAAAGAAGTAACATTTATATGAAAGTTTCCAATAAGTAGCTGTGAATACACATTTCAAATTACAGTAAGACTAAAGTAATGCTTTCCTTTCTTTCAATGTTGGAATAGTAAGAATTGGAGAAATGTGGGATGTGTCTATGTAACAACAATGCAAAACTATCATTGTTCTCACATTTTGAAAGTTGTAAGCCTATGTAAGTGAAGTGAATGTTCATGTGAAATATAATCACATAATTTATTGTATAATTTTTTGGCTTACAAGTAGTAGAAGTTCACTTTCAGTTAAAAATATTACATGAACTAAATATAGATTTTCCTATCTTCATTTCTCCCTTTCAACTCTTTCTGTCTTTTCTTATAAATCTTCCTTATAAGTGGTTCCCTTATAACTACTCATTTCTTGAAAACTTGGTGATTTCCATTATTTTCTTTCATAGTAGAAATATTTTCTATATTATCTTTTTGTGTGTAAACTATACCTTGAACAAAAGCAGACAATTTAAAGGCTAATGCCTTGTCTGAAATTTATTCCATCCACTTTCTGTACAGTTATAATTAGCAAGGGTTCCCTTCATGGATCAAGGGATATAGTAAAATATCATTGGTTTATATATCCTTGAACCCTTTTGATTCATACAGATTCCCCTTTATCTATCAGCAACCTAGCATTGCAAACAATACTATTCACACTAAAAATAAATCGAATCTATTCAGGGCTGGTGTTCTTGTCAAAGTCAACTGTAATACTGTAAAGTAAGGGCTAGTAATAAGAAAAACAAGGGAAAATTTAGCATGTGCAAAGTTAGGAAAATGAATATGCAGCAGCAGTTACCAGAGAACTATAAAGAATCTTAAACTAAAACCTGACAGGATTCACTTTTCCGAGGGGACAGCATTCTGAG
>PVHP010042502.1:0-14960 GCA_004024765.1 Zapus hudsonius
TGAAAATGAATAAATATTTATTTTTAAAAAGTCCCCACAGCTTTCAACTGAGCCATAATACCAAAAATAAACCCATAATGGCACAGAACGTTCACAGTGCAAAACATGAGGCACAGCAAAAACAGATTGAACCAATACAAGATTTAAAACAAGCAGGACATCATCAATCTCTAACTCCAAGTTCAATGATTCTAACCAATAACAAGTCTCTTTCTTGGAGATTCGATTCCGCCCCTCCAGCTCGGCTACTCACAGTCCAGGAAAACTTCATCCAGTGCTGGCAGCTCACCTTGGCACCCATCCATAGTCCTGGAATTCACTGGGTCTCCATTGCAACCCACAGTTCATCCTCATGGCTCCATCGGGCTCCATGCAGGCAACCTAGCACACAGGCTTCACACGCCGATGGCCATTTTTCAAAAACAAAACTGTGTTGCAAATCCAATGACCCTCTTTCTAACCAACCTCCATTCCACAGAACCAGGTGGGCGACCAACTTGTTAATCCAGGGGGGATCAAAGCATTCAGGCCCCTTACTTCAAAGAGTCCGCATTCTTCCTATTGTTCCAGTGCAGACCAGCTGGCTGAATCTCAATGGTTGTCATCTCTCAAACAATTGCAGGTGAACGGGCAGCAGTTTCGACCCAAAGATCTTCTTTCTGTGCCATCGCCATCTGCTCACACCAGTCCATCTTTATGTCAAGCAACCCTGCACAGGTTCTCAGGACACAGGCAGGCATAATGCAGCAAGCCTCTCACACAAAATGCTTCTGGCATAGTCCTGACCAAGTTCTTTCACACCTTTGTAAGCCAAACCTCACAGTCCATAGTTCTCATTACATTCAGGTCTTTAAACTCTGACCAGAATGTTCCAATATGCTGTACTTACAGCACTGCAATGCGTCTCTTAGGCTGAGATTTCAAACCTGTCCATATTCTTCCTGCATATCAATTCCAAAATGCCAAAGCCACAGAACAGGGTTGTAGCAGGAACAGATAACCCCACATCCTGGTACCAAAACTGTTGTGGTCAGCTTTCCGGTTGCTGTGCAGAAAGAACCCGAGCAAAAGTGGCTTGTGGAGGAATGGGTTTATTTGGCTTAAGGACTCAAGGGGAGACTCCATCCTGGCAGGGAAAACGATGGCATGAGCAGAGGGCTGGACATCACCTCTGCCACAGCACTGCAAACAGCGGCAGGAAGGTGTGCCAAACACTGGCAAGGGGAAGCTGGCTTATAACCCCATTAGCCCACCCCCAACAACACAGCTCTAATGAGGTTCTAATTCCCGAATTGCCATCAGCTGAGGATCGATCTATCAGAACACATTCATTTGTTTGTGGGGGACACCTGGGTCAAACCATGACAAGTGGGAATGCCTCTAATTATAAAACACTGTCCAAAATCCTTTTTAGAACTGGTAGATGGGACATGTACTGTCCTGTGTTCATAAAGACCATTTATTTTGAACCACATCTAGCCTAAAGAGATCTTATACCTGTACAATCCATGTGCCAACTAGTAAGTAATTGATGCAATAACATATTAATAGCTAACTTAGTATACCCATTAAAATAAACTCTGCATTCCTTTTCAGGCAGCAGCATAAAGAAATTGTAGAATCTCTAGTATGATCCAGCCAACACAGGTCTTCTAGCCCTGATGCTGCTTCAGTCAGACTCCCTCACATCCAGGCCTCTGCTGTCCACTGTGTCTATAACCTAGGGTGGAGAATTTAGCATGACTGCTGCGTGAAGCCCTCATCGATTAATGAGCATGACAAGACATAAAGGGTGACTCCTTTGCCTGCAAGTTAATGAATCATGTGACCCTGAGCAAATTAGCAAGCTGCCCTGCAATGTGGTCATCGTGCGTGTCATGAGGACTGAGCAGTATCATAAAATGAGCCTTTACACCTTGTCCCTTGGCAGGTGTGATAGCTATGTTTTGTTGTCAACTTGACCTCTTCAGTAACCTTGGGTGGGTCTCTGAGGATGTTTACAGGAAGGTAGCCTTCTCGGTAGGGGTAGGATGCAAGAAGGCTCAGAAAAATTAGAAACAAGCTGGGTGTGGTGGCGTGCACCTTTAATCCCAGGCAGAGGTAGGAGAATTGCCATGAGCTCAAGTCCATCCTGAGACTACATAGTGAATTCCAGGTCAGCCTGGACTAGAGAGAGACCCTACCTCGAAAAACCAAAAAAAAAAGAAAAGAAAAGAAAAAGAAAAACTAGAAACAAACTTCCTTTCCTGGGAGGAGTGCAGAAGGGAAATTCCAGAGAGTCAGGGACTAAACAAGTCTGGGAAAGGGTTGCAAAACCCGCCCTAAGGCTACATAAAGGGGAAGGAATTCTCTCCTAGCTTTTGTTGTCTGTGTGCTGCGCTGGTGATGCTCTCTCTGTGTGGACCTGGGAAAGGGGAGCCAGCCTCTTTCGCTGTGTTGGAACTTCCCCTGGATCTGTAACTTCCACAAATCCTCTCCTCCCATAACTGTGCCTGGGTTAGAGATTCTTCCCAGCAGCTTGTAGCTGACTTTGACAGAAGCATATAGTGACTGTTGGCTATTAGCAAATAAAATAACGATACAAAGACATAGTTCTTTTCTATCAAAGTAAATAATATAAGCTAGCTAAATGCCTGTATAAAAGCTAGGTAAACTAAAGCCCATGTGAAATCCCCAGGGCATGCTGGTTCACCTCTGTGCTTCCTGACACTCCAACTGTGCAGCATAATTCCAAAAGAGTGGCAGTTGGAGATTGATTTTTTTTCTTGTGTAGCTTTGAAATGACTCCAAACACTTCCAGAATTTGCTACATGAATGACATGTTTTGTTGTGGTAAGAACATGGAGTGGAATCTCCTTTCCCTGAGAATGTTAGAGTGCACCTTATGAGACCCCGTATGTGAGTCTCCTCACTGCTGGTCTCAGACACCTCTATGATTCCGACAGACACATTGAGAGCTCAGCCTGTGGCAGGACCAGTCTTTGCTGACCCTCCAACAGCTCTCTCTTCAAACCCCCCCTGGCCAACATCAGAAGCACTCTGCAGCTTCCAGAGACCTTGTGATTTGTCATGGTTGTATGCTTTGCTGGACCAACCATCTCTTCAGAAAACCTCTTACAGAAATAAGATACAACTTAGACTTTAATTATATCTCACCTCCATGGAGGCCTGCTGACACCCTAATTGAACAGCTAAACTTTAGTAATTACACTTTCCATGCAAGCGGAACGCACTGTGTGAGGAATGTACCTCCTTGGAGTATATTCCCTGTCTGTGAGTTACTGTCCAGCTTGAAGCACTGGAAAAAAATCCCTTTGGCATACATTGTGTGGTTCAGGAAATGAAACTTTGATCATCTTCTCATTTTAACTACACAAAATACTTTTAAAAAACATTAATATAGATCTAAAAAGATGGTAAGCCGGTTGTGGTGGCACACACCAGTAGGACATTGCTGAAGAGGTGGAGGCAGGAGGATCATGAGTTCGAGGCCAGCCTGGGCTACACATTTAGCCGGGTATGGTGGCTCACGCCTTTAATCCCAGCACTCGGGAGGAAGAGGTAGGAGGATCACCGTGAGTTCAAGGCCACCCTGAGACTCCAGTGAATTCCAGGTCAGCCTGAACTAGAGGGAAACCCTACCTTGAAAAAACAAACAAACAAAAGATGGTAAATACTTTGGAGAAAGGAGTAGAACTTACTTCAAATAGGTCTTAAAGGTGAGGGGAAGGGAAAGATAGGAGGATTGATGAATTCACAGAGGGGAGGGATGGAGAGTCACTGAGAACCATGGAGATGGGGCAGGCATTTCAAGCAGTCTCTCTGAATGCTAGGTACCCTTTTAAATTACAGTTTCTATCTCTCCACCTGCCATAGATTGAAAACATTAGAAAAAAGATTTGCCTCTCCACCACTATCTTCATATTACACAGGTCTTGTGTAGGTAGAGTTAGTTAACAAAGCGATGGCCACTTTGTGTCTGGAAGACAGTATTTCAAATCACTCCTCTCCTTCCTTTGGCTCTTAGGTTCTTTCCAACATTTCTTGTACACTGATCCCTGAGCTGTGGAGGGTGTGATGTCTTATTTACAGCTGAACTGTCACTTCTCTTAGCTCCTTGATGAGTTTCCAGTGTCCCTACTACTCGCCACCATCTGAAAAGAGATTCTTCTCGAATCAAAAGTGAGAATAGGGGCTGGAGAGATGGCTCAGCGGTTAAGGCACTTGCCTCCAGTGCCTAAGGCCCCGGGTTCAATTCCCCAGGATCCATGTAAACCAGACTCACAAGGTGGTGACCCTGGTGCTCTCTCTCTCTCTCTCTCTCTCTCTCTCTCTCTCTCTCTCTCTCTCTCTCTGCTTGAAAATGAATAAATAAAATATTTTTTTAAAAAATAAGCTATAATCTCGGAAAAAAAATGGGCAAAATATATATCCAGTAAAGAGTTCCTATCTAGAATACATAAAGCACTTTTACAGCTCAATCATAAAATTACAGGCAAGCTAATTAAAAACTGTTTGCAGTATGCGAACAGACGATTCAGGATGAGCCTCACAGCAAGCAAATCAGCAGGTGAGCCGTGCTCGGCATATTCAGCGGCTTGAAGAATGAAGACCGAAATCACTCGAGCTGTCACTGTGCAGCCAGCTCGATGCCAAAGGGCAGAAGGATCTGGAAGTGGAATGCCAAACAAAAGCCAGGCAGTTCCCTCTTTTCTTTAGCGTGTCCTCATCTAAGAGCCAACAAGGCCACTCTTCAGTCCTCTGCAACCTGAGTAAAATCACGTTCACACCAAGCTTGCGCTTATTCAAAGGAATGGGCCCACCGGGCATGGTGGCGCCTGCCTTTAATCCCAGCACATGGGAGGCTCAGGAAGGAGGCTTAACAGGATTTCAAGGCCAGCGAGTGAATTCTAGGACAGGCTGGGTTAGGGTAAAACTCAAAAAAATAAAAAGAAAATAAATAAATTAAAGCTGGGCTTGGTGGCACACACCTTTTAAATCCCAGCACTCAGAAGGCAGAGGTATGAGGATCACTGTGAGTTTGAGGCCAGCCTGGGACAACATCGTGAATTCCAGGCCAGCCTGGACCAGAGTAGACCCTAGCCGGAAAACATAAATGAATGAATGAATGAGCAAATAAATAAATAAATGTAAAAACAAAAAAAGTCTAGCTCCAAATGGTGAAAAAGTCCTGCCCATCAACTGGTGAGTAGCTGACATAAACTGGAATCCTTCTACACACACAGAAGGAATGAATCCTGATACATGTATCAACTTAAATGAAATACTAAAGCATGTGTTAAGTGAAAGAGACACAAAAAGGTAGGTACTGTGTGAATCTAAACTAAAACAGATTCTAGAAAGGTAAGAGAAGGGGCGTGAGGACAGCCCTACATTGTTCCTGAAGTTGGTTGGAATTACTTCAGCGAATGATATTGAGAGAGGCTTAGACCAGGATGAAACGTGGTCAGATTCTACATTTTTTCTGAAAGTGGAGTCAGTAGAGGAAAAAACGTGTTGTGATGAAGGACATCAGCATCTCACGTTAACGTCCTACTCGCACTGGGGAAACCCATTTTGGTGCCTAAATCCAGAAGCCAGATGTGGAGCCAGTATGGCTCTGGTTCTGGAGTCCTGCAGATCACTTAGTAATCTTTTATTTTATTTATTTATTTATTTTGGTTTTTCGAGGCAGGGTCTCGCTCTAGTCCAGGCTGACCTGGAATTCACTATGTAGTATGTAGTCTCAGGGTGGCCTTGATCTCACGGCGATCCTCCTACCTCTGCCTCCCCAGTGCTGGGATTAAAGGCATGCGCCACCACGCCCCGCTACTTAGTCAGTAATCTTAATTGGAAGATCAGGAAACACTGCAGGAGCTCAGGCACTTGCTTAGCATGTCAGAGGCCCTGGGTTCAACTCCCAGCACCGAAAACAAACATACAAAAACACTGAGTTGAAGGTGTATTCAAAAAGGTAAAAAAGATGTTCATTGATTTTCTAAAAAGAGTGCTTCGTTGGTCTAAAGCTCTTTATCTTGAGGACACACATTCTTTTTTTTAAAAAATATTTTATTTATTCATTTCAAGCAGAGAGAGAGAGAGAAGAGAGCGCACCATGGCCTTGTGGGTCTGGCTTATGTGGGACCTGGGGAATTGAACCCAGGGCCTTAGGCACTGGAGGCAAGTGCCTTACCCGCTGAGCCATCTCTCCAGCCCAAGGCCACAGATTCTTTGTGTTTGTCCAGCTGCTGGACCCTCCCATGTTGAATGGCCCCTGAAGGAGCAGATCGTCTGACTGAGGATGGCCTTGAATCCTCCAGCCTTTGCCTCCCAGGATGATTGCTCTTGAACTGGATCCAGCCCAGCTAAGACTCAAACGGATAACATAGAATTCATGATCTTTGCCGGGCGTGGTGGCGCCCTCCTTTAATCCCAGCACTCGGGAGGCAGAGGTAGGAGGATCACCGTGAGTTCGAGGCCAACCTGAGACTACAGTGAATTCCAGGTCAGCCTGGGCTAGAGTGAGACCCTACCTCGAAAAACCAAAAAAAAAAAAAAAAAAAAAAATCATGATCTTTCTGTTATCAACCATAATCGAGATTAATTATCATCAGAAGACCAGGATATCTTAAAAAAATAAATAAACTAGGGTTAAAGGGATTTGCTTGCAAAGCTTAACAGCCTGGATTTGATTCCCCAATATCCATCCATGTAAAACCAGATGTACAACACGCCACATGTATCTAGAGTTTATTTGTGGTGACAAGAGCTGGTGCTCCCTTCCTCTGCCTCCTTTTTCTCGATCTCTAACAAATAAAGAACCTTTACTTGGAAAAAAAAAAAAAGAAATTATTTTTAAATTAGGTTTAGATTTATAGAAAAGTTGAGTTTTCGCATTTCACACCCAGTTTTGGTCTTTCTCTAGCCCAGGCTGACCTGAAATTCATTATGACGTCTCAGGGTGACCTCGAACTCACGACAATCCTCCCACCTCTGCCTCCCAGATTAAAGGCATGCGCCACCATGCCTGACTCAACATCCAGTTTATTTTCTAATAAACACAGTCCATTTCTATAGTACAATCGTTAAAAACTAATAAATATCAATATAGAAATGATTCGAATGTCCTTATCTTTTACCTAATATTATTTGTTTTGTTTTGAGGCTGGGTCTCCCTCTAACCAGCTGAACTGGACTCACTCGAGCCCAGGCTAGCCTTCAACTCCCCCTCTGCCTCCACAGTACTGGGATCACCACACTGGCTCTCCAGAATTCACCCCAGATCCTAGGTTCTTCTAGGTTCCCTGGCCGGGACAAGTCTCTCAGATGCACTCTGCATGGATGGGTTTATCTGCCCAAGGGCTGGTGGGGTGGTTAGCAGGAGACCCGTCTCTCGAGGCTTCCCCATACTTTTGCCCGGATAGCACTGGAGAAATCTCTCAGGGGTCCCCTTTGACCACTCCCCTCTGGATTTTACTAATCCAGAGTCCAAAGCTCACCTAGTCAGCGTCTATCTCAAAACCAAATAAGTAAAAGAATCCATGGCCACGACTCACCACAGTTGATGTCACTCTTGATCATTGCTGGGTGGGGATTTGTCAGATTTCTTCATGGCATATACTACTGACCCTCTTGCACTCCTTGGGAAAAGTTTAGTTTTCATTGCTCAGGCTTAAAACAATAGTGAGTTCTGAGTGTTGTTTCCTTTTCATCCATAAGTCTTTCAAACATTGAAATCTTTAGACCTTTTAAAACTGAGAATTCTACTTTCCTACCTGTTTTAAAAAATATTTTAGGGCTGGAGAGATGGCTCAGCAGTTAAGGCACTTGCCTCTAGTGCCTAAGGCCCCGGATTCAATTCCCCAGGACCCACATAAGCCAGACCCACAATGTGGTGGCCCTGGTGCTCTCTCTCTCTCTCTCTCTCTCTCTCTCTCTCTCTCTCTCTCTCTCTCTCTCTCTCTCTCTCTCTCTCTCAATCTCAATCTCTCTCTCTGCTTGAAAATGAATAAATAAAATATTTAAAAAATATATTTTATTGCTTATTTGCAAGTGGGGGGTGCCAGGGCCTTTAGCCACTGCAAACAAATTCCAAATGCCACTTTTTGCATCTGGCTTTTGCATGGTCCCTGGGGCTTTGCAAGCAAGTGACCTAACCACTGAGCTATCTCTCCAGCCCCCTCTTGCCTTTTTTTTTTAATTGTTTCCTCTTGCAGTTAGCCGATAACAAATTCAGGGTGGACCTTTGGAGATTAACAAATGTCCTAAAAGGTTCAGATATAAACAGTCCATCAACCCATTTTAAAAAGCTCTGCTCTAATCACTAGCAAATGCTAATTGTTCTGAACTAAGACCTCTTTACTGATCTTTCCCTTGGTGATAGGATTTCCTCATCAGAGTCCTGTTAGAGGAGGGAAACACCTCTCTGCCCTTGTGGCCTGTTTAACATTCAAACCAGTAGAACCAACTTGGCAACTACTTCATTATTATTCATGACCCTTGGGGAGATGCAAATAAGTATCTGGCGCTGGGCTCCGTTGTTCACAACTCCTAAGAAATGGCTGAATCCAAGCTATTGTTAAAGGTGTTTCTCAAAGTTTCTCATACACAAAGACCCCTAAGCTCACAACCTTAAAGCAAACTTATTACTCATCCACCACGACTCAGGGAACTGAGAGAAAGAGGGGGTGGAAAGATTGTGAGAGCTGTGGTGGGGGAGACTATCCAGAGGCATGGCCAGGAGAACCTGGCTGAATACTAGGCTATCCATGGTCCCCTGTCACAAGGACTGATCCAGACGGCTCATGGAGGAGGTTATCCAATTGAGGGGGCTGGGGAGGGCAGTGGGGAATTGGGGATAACAACTCATTGTTTGCCCACTAAGTGTTGTAACTCATTATGGACAATAAATTTAAAAAAAAAAAAAGTTTTGAAAATAGTAAAAAAAAAGTTTCTCATACAGAAGAAAAGAATACAACAGAAGATACTCAACGGGGTCAGTAGTTTTTTTTTAAGAAAAAGTAAGATAAGGGCTGGAGAGATGGCTCAGTAGTTAAAGGCACTTGCTTGCAAAGCCTGAGGACCTGGGTTTGAGTCCCCATTTCCCATGCAAAGCCAGATACACAAAGTGACATATGCATCTGGGGTTGGTTTGCAGTGGCAAAAGGCCCCCGTGTGCCCGTTTCCTCTCTAATTCTCTCTCCCTCTGCTTGCAAACAAACAAACAATATATACATATACGTATTTAACGTAAAATGATGCCAGGTGTGGTTGCACATTTCTTTAATCCCAGCACTGGGGATGATCTCTGTGAGTTCAAGGTCATCTTGGAACTAAAGAGTGAGTTCCAGATCAGAAAAAAAAGTAAGATAAGAGTAAGTAAGAGAAGAAATTCGGCCGCTCTCAACCTCAGTTTATGGAGGCGATTCACTTAAAGTTAGCATTTCCATAGCTCATCTGTAAAATGGGAACATTAGCGCCTTCTCAAGTTGAAGTTTACGAGGAAAAGGGCTCATGGATAAAGACCTGAGAATTTAAAGTGTAAGACAGAAGTGAGAGCTTTCTTTTCCCTTTGCTTTCTTTTTGAAATGTTTGTTTATTATTTTGGAGTGAGAGAGAGAAAGAGATAGAGAAAATGAACATGGGGCACCAGGGTCTCTTGAAGCCGCAAAGGAGTTCCAGATGCATGTGTGTTGTGGTCAGCTTTCTAGTTGCTGCGCAGGAAGAACCCAAACAAAAGCAGCTTGTAGAGGAATGGGTTTATTTGGCTTACGGACTCGAGGGGAGACTCCATTCTGGCAGGGAGAACGATGGCATGAGCAGAGGGCTGGACATCACCTCCGCCACAGCACTGCAAACAGCGGCAGGAAGGTGGGCCAAACTCTGGCAAGGGGAAGCTGGCTTATAACCCCCATAAGCCCACCCTCAACAACACAGCTCTAATGAGGTTCTAATTCCCGAATTGCCATCAGCTGAGGATCGATCTATCAGAACACATTCATTTGTTTGTGGGGGACACCTGGATCAAACCATGACAATGTGCCACTTTGTGCTTCTGGCTCTGTGTGGATACTGGCAAATCGAACCTGGGCTGTCCAAGCAAGCACCTTAACTGCTGAGCTATTTCGTCAGCCATGGAAGCTTTAATATTTGAAATATAATATATTGTTGTTTTTCTTTGTGTTGCTAGGGCAAAACACCTGACCAAAAGCAGATTATGGGAGGAGAGTTCTTTTTTTAAGTCTTAAATATATATTTATTGTCCATAATGAGTTAATTATTCAGTGGGCCAACCATGAGTTGTTATCCCCAATTCCCCAATGCCCCCCCTCCCCATCCCCAATCAGCTGGATATCCTCCTCAGTGGGCCATCTGGATCAGTCCTTGTGGCAGGGGACCCTGGATAGCTTAGTACTTAGCCCGGTCCTCCTGGCCCAAGTGTGTTGAAACTGAAGGGTGCCATGCCTCTGGATAGGAGGAGAGGTTTTGATTTTAGTTTATAGTCTTGAGGGGAAACTTCACGATGGCAGGAGAAAGCAGGGCATGAGTAGAGACTGGACATCCCCTCTGCCCCTAGCGAGGGGGAGTTTCAGGGCTAGGACACAACGAAGCCCACCCCCAACAACACACCTCCTCTAGCAAGGTTCCACCTCCTGAATTGCCATCAGCTGGGGACCAAGTCTCAGAGCACTTGAGAGCACGCACCATCATCTAGGTTATGGAAACAATGTTGAAGAAGCCATTTCCTGCTCATCTCCAGGTGGACATGAAGCATATCAAGATAGGCCATTGAGGGCTGGAGAGGTGGCTCAGTGGTTAAGGCACTTGCCTCCAGTGTCTAAGGCCCTGGGTTCAATTCCCACATAAGCCAGACCCAAAAGGTGGTGGCCCTGGTTTCTCTCTCTCTCTCTCTCTCTCTCTCTCTCTCTCTCTCTCTCTCTCTCTCTCTCTCTCTCTCTCTCTGTGCTTGAAAATGAATAAATAAAATATTTTTTTTAAAAAAGATACGCCATTGACACTACGATGCACGCTGAAAACAAGATGCCCGGAGAACTCAATTCAATTATATTTAAGGGCTGAAAATGGTGAAAAGCATATAAGCGACATGGCATTTCTGAAAGTTGAGTTTACTTTACCATTTCATTTGAGAGGTTAGAAAGCGGTAGATTGGGCATTCATCCCAGACTGGTTTTGTTTTTTTTTTTTTAAATATATTTTATTTATTCATTTTCAAGCAGACAGATACAGAGAGATAGAAAGAGAGAGAGAACCAGTGCCACCACCTTGTGAGTCTGGCTTATGTGGGTCCTGGGGAATTGAACCTGGGGCCTTAGGCACTGGAGGCAAGTGCCTTAACCGCGGAGCCATCTCTCCAGCCCTCAGACTGGGTTTTTGATTTGTTTTTAATTTTCCATTTTTTGATTTTTCAAATTACAATCATTTTGTTTCCATCCCATGAGTCTGTAGGTCCCATGTCTCCCACGCACTGGCTGGTGATTGCTGACCAGTTTCTCAGTGGTTCCGTGTGAGTGATTAGTGTGGCCACGAGCCCAGGCCTTTAGAACAGGGCCCCCCATGGCTGTTTAACAAGCGCTAGCAGTTTTAAGGAATTAAGAATTTATGGGAAAATGGGATTAATGTTCAATTAAAAGAAAAACCTGGGAAAGTGTTTGCTCTCAAATAGCTTGTGTCTACTTTAGTAATAACTGAAAATCACTTGAACGTAATCGAAATATCAAATCCAAAGTGAAAACACCAATATCTACTTTGCTAAGCCCTGTGGGTTAAGAATCAAATAGAAAAATGGATATCTGAAAGAAAGGGAATTAATTGAATTACCAAAGGATAGTAATTACTTGTGCTTATTAATTACAGGAAAATATGAACCATGAAATTAGATTTTCCTGTAATGAAAATGTTGGTAGCCACTAGCTAAATAAGTGTATATTTTCATAAGATACACTTTTCTGTACATATCTCAGTGTATGTCCTATTTTTTTTTGTTTGTTTGTTTTTTCGAGGTAGGGTCTCGCTCTAGTCCAGGCTGACCTGGAATTCACTATGTAGTCTCAGGATGGCCTTGAACTCATGGCGATCCTCCTACCTCTGCCTCCGCAGTGCTGGGATTAAAGACGTGCACCACCACGCCTGGCTGTCCTATTGTATTTTTAACTGAACTTTTAATATTTTTAATTTTTATTTTAGTTATTTGCAAGCACAGAGATACAGAGAGAGAGAGAAAGACAGAGAAAGACAAAAACAGAATATGGGTTCTAGGGCTTCTAGCCACTGCAAAAGAACTCCAGATCTGGCTTAAGTGGGCACTAAGAAATAGAACCTGGGTCCTTCAGCTTTGCAGGCAAGAACCTTAACAGCTGAGCCATCTCTTCAGCCCTAATTGAACTTTTAAAAATCAAGGGCAATAGTACAGCACATAGATTTTTTTAAAAATAAATAAATAAATTTATTTATTTTGTGTTTTTTAGAGGTAGGGTCTCACTCTAGCCCAGGCTGACCTGGAACTCATTATGTAGTCTCAGGTGGCCTTGAACTCCTGGTGATCCTCCTACCTCTGCCTCCCCGGTGATGGGATTAAAGGCATGTGCCACCACACCCGGTTTAAATTTTTTTTAATGTTTTTATTTATTTATATATAAATATTTAAAAAAAAAGAGAGTGAGTCTGGGCATGCCAGGGCTCCTGCCACTGCAAACAAACTCCAAACCCATGCGCCACTTTGTGTATCTGGTTTTACATGGGTCCTGGGGAATGGAAAACCAGCCATCAGATTTTGCAAGCCAGCACCTTTCACCACTGAACCATGTCTCCACAACTGAGCAGGTGTGTTTTCATATTATGTAATTGTATAGTCATGTCACCTGTATGTATTGCATTAAGCCTACATATTCACACCAACCCTGGATGAAGGGGAAGAGACTGGTTTCTGTCATAAAATGTCCTGTTCACAAGTTCCGGCGGCTGCTGTGAGCATGAAGAGTATATAGGGTTTGCTAAGTTGAGCAAAGCTTTTCTCCAAGCTGAAGCCAAGGGAAATCCCAGTCTGTAAATCTTGAAGGGGAATTCCACGTTTCCACACGGTACTGTGTACTCTGCAGATGAATGCACTTAAAAAAATATTTTATTTATTCATTTTCAAGCAGAGAAAGAGAAAGAGAGAGAGAGCACCAGGGCCACCACCTTGTGGGTCTGGCATATGTGGGTCCTGGGGAATTGAACCCCAGGGCCTTAGGCACTGGAGGCAAGTCCCTTAACCGCTGAGCCATCTCTCCAGCCCGAGATGAATGCACTTTTAACAGACTTAGCCAGCGTGTAAAAGAAACAAAAGACATGCTTCCATTACTGTTATTCACTGCCTCACCAAACAATTTACAAATTTCAGAGTCATCTTCCTGTGTTAAATGAAATATGACTTTCCACTCAGCTTAAAACTTGCATGGGTCTGGCTAGAGTGAGACTCTACCTTGAAAATCCAAAAAAGAACCAAACCTCACATATGTCAAAGAAATACAGTATCATTAGCTGCACATGCATAGAAATATCTTTTATGATTTTGACTAGAAAAAGCAGCCAATGATATGCCTAGAGTGAGTTTTCCTTAACAGCCCGTGACTTCCCTGCCTCCTTGTCCGTGTGTGATCTTCTAGAAGGCGTCCTAAGAGAAAGCATCCTGGCCACTTGTCACAAAGCCTACAGAGTGCCACGTGCTACTTGGCTCAGGTTGCTGTGTTCCCAGAACTTCACCGATGGACCACAACAATTGCGGAGAGTTCAATGTTAACCAGTCCAGAGGCAAAATTATTTTGGGGCTTTAGACTATGTCTATGACGTAACATCCCTGTGACCCACTGAGACACCTGTCATCCTGACCTCTACTTCTCCTCATTCTCCTTCCTTTGAACGAGGTAGAACTCTGAGGTGTGACTCATTCTGTCACCTAGAGGCCCCAAGAATCCCGGTGCTCTCTGTTAACCCAGTTCCATGCTTCCCACCAAGGATGACCTTCTCCTGGCCGTCCATCTTGGACTTGAGTTTAGCTAGCAAACCACACTCATCTTCTGTTCACTTTGTAGAAATATAGTTCTTACCTGACTTAGTACATTGAAACTTTGAAACTTAAGGGAAGAAAATAAAACACGTAAAAGGGTTCAGAAATAAACGAAGGGCTGTGTTGGCTGTGTTCAGTTCTTTTTTTATTATTTATTTATTGTCCATAATGAGTTACAACATTTAGTGGGCAAACAATGAGTTGTTATCCCCAATTCCCCTCCCCACTCCGCTGGATAACCTCCTCCATGGGTTGTCTGGATCAGTCCTTGTGACAGGGGACCATGGATAGCCTAGTACTCAGCCTGGTTCTCCAGGCCCAAGTGTGTTGTTACTGAGGGGTGCCATGCCTCTGGATAGTCTCCCCCACCACGGCTCTCACAATCTTTCTGCCCCCTCTTCCGCTCAGTTCCCTGAGTCGTGGTGGATGAGTATTAAGGCTGCTTTAAGGTTGTGAGCTTAGGGGTCTTTGTGTCGAAAATCCTTGGTTTCTGTCTCATTGGCTTATCCTGTGTTGATTTACTGGCTGTGGCCGTGGGCCCCTTGTTCATCCCGACATTCTCTGTGTTCAGTTCTTTGAAACGCCTGACTGTTCTTTTCATGTGCAGGGGATGAGCCAAAACAATCACCTCTAGAAACTGAATGGGAGAAGACGCTGGAAGGGCAGCACTTTAACTTGTAGAGAGGTGGCTTCTAATGTGCGTCCTTTATTATTGGGGGGAAAACGTCCAGTCACTGATGAAGGCAATCCTTATTATTAAACCGGCTCTGTACACAATATCCAATCACTGCTCTTCCAGGCTGTGGGCCGGCGTCATCTTAGGATGGAAAGCACACCCAAAAGGGATAATTGTGGCGAAGCAGGACTGCATGAATGGGACACGATCTAATGGCCA
>PVHP010042503.1:0-14907 GCA_004024765.1 Zapus hudsonius
CGCCTTAACTCCAGTCCCTACACCACCTGTTTTTATAAAGTTTTATTGGAACATAACCATGTCCATTTATGCAGGTATTATTTATGGCTATTTTTGCAGAGTTGTATAATTATGACAAAAATGACAAGACTTACAAAGCCAAGATGCTTTCTATCTGGTCCTTAACTCTCCCTCCCATCTCCCCAAAATATTTGATTCTTGGGCTTGTCAAATTTTATAGAAGATGAGAGGCAGAAAGTTAGCCATGAAGTGCAAATAAATGAGGGCTTTCAAGACTAAATGAAAGTCCATGAAATGGAAGCGGGAATGGGGCTGTAAGCAACACGAGTAGCATGAACAAATGTGTGAGGCCACAGAAATTCAAGGCATATTTGGAAGTATGTGAAGCAACCCAGAAACAAAGCTAGACAACAGTCAGAGAGACCTGGAGCTTCCTACTGGCTGATGTACAATTGGCACATTCTGTGTGAGAGGCACTGGACTGAGCAGGTGACTCAGATCACGACACTCCAATAACAGAGCTGAGAGAAGTGTCAAATGATTGCAGAGTGAAGAATAGCCCTCCAGAAAGGCTTCTTGGGTATCCAGAACACCCAAGAAAGTGCTCAAAGAGAGATCCAGACAAGGTGAAAATTGATGTTGGGCTAGGGAATGGGATAATAATGCAGGCTAAGATTCACCAAGCCTGTGGCCTGAGTCAGGTCCTCTGCATGGGCCATATCTGGTTTAATCCTATAATCCATAATAACCCTATAAGGAGCTTCTCCTATACTACCTGACGAGGAACTCTGAGCCAGCCCTCCGTGCATCCATGCAGGCTCTCTGTATCTATCCTCTTTACCACTGTGATAGAGAGTATTGGCTATCTTTCTGTCACTGTGACACATAGGAGACAATAAAAGTATAAAGCATAAAGTGGCATTCCAACTCGTGATTTAGAGGTTCTGTTCCAGGATGGACTGGCCCTGTTGCTCGAGCCTGTTAACAAGACAGCATGTGATGGCCCATGATTGGCACCACCACTCGTATTGTGGCCAGAAAGCAAGGTCCAGAGTCTCCCTCGCCCTTTCTAATGACCTGGGAACTTGTCACTAGGCCCCACCGTGTAGAGGTCCACCACCTCCCACTGTGCCTAGCTGGGACCAAGCCTTTACCAGCTGGAGCTCTGCAGAGGCATTTCAGATCCTAGCCACACAGGGGGCAGAGAGACTGGAGACAATGAGCAGAAGAATTCAAGACTTCTTGTCTAGAGTTCTTTGTGTAGGTTTTAATTTTTTTTCTAAAATATTTTTCATTTATTTATTTTGAAGCAGAGAGTGGCACAGAGAGACAGACAGAATGGATGTGCCAGGGCCTCTAGCCACTGTAAATGAATTCTAGATGCATGTACCACCTTGTGCATCTGACTTTATGCGGGAACTGGGGAATTGAACCAGGGTCCTTAGGCTTGGCAGGCAAATGCCTTAACTGATGAGCCATCTCTCCAGCCTGGTTTCAATTTTTGCAGAGAACGTGAATGTTTACAATGATACCTGATGCCTCAGTGTGTGCACTTAATTCCCATGTGTGACAGTGACCAACTGTCTCTCTGTTGGATAAAGTGCACACCTCTGTCCTTCCAGGAGGGAATGGAAGAGCGTCTGCTCTTAACAGCGTGTGCTCATTCTGTCTTATTTTTTGCTTTTTATGTTAGTTTTTGCACGTGTATGTGTGTATGATATGCGTGCATGTGTGAATGCATACTCATATGTGTGTGGGCACATGCTTGTGTGTGTGTGTGTGTGTGTGTGTGTGTGCACGTGCATGTACGTGGAGGTTAGAGGTCAACTTTGAATGCTGTTCCTCAGGTATACTGCCTACCTCTTTTTTTAAAAAAAATTATTTATTTGCAGCAGAGAGATAGAGATGAGATGGAAAGAGATGATGGGCATGTCAGGGCCTCTTACCACTGCAAATGAACTCTAGATACATGTGCCACTTTGTGCATCTGGCTTTACGTGGGTACTGGGGAATTAAACTCTGGGCTCTCGGGCTTTAAAATTATATGATTTTAACCACTGAGCCATCTCTACAGTCTCTGCCCACCTCTTTTTGAGACAGGATCTCTCATTGGCCGGGAGCTCACCAACTAACCTAGATTGGCTAACAAGCTCTCAGGATCTGCCTGACTCTGCCCCCCACCCCCAGCTCTGGGATTATAAGTGTGCACCACCTGACCTGGCATTTATATGGGTTCTGAAGACCGAACTCAGGTTCTAATTCTTGGGTGGCAAGCACTTTACCAACTGATCTACCTCCCCAGCCCCCTGCCCGGGGTGTGCATGTATGTGTGTTTAACATTCTAAACACCATAAGGCCAGCAGTGTCCCTGGAGATGCCCAAGGATGAGCACGGCTTGCATTTGGGTAATAAGGAGGCACATCTAGAAGAAGGTGCTTTGGCTCCCCTGGGATTATTCCTGGTGATGCCTGGGTGTCCTCATTGTGCTAAGAACAGTCAGGAACCACAGCAAACGAGTCCCAGGCAATGATTCCTGTGAGGATAAAACTGATGGCTGGTCTTGCCAAGTAGCAGGGAGTGACAGGGCCTGGCTCCTCTGGGCTCCTCATGGGAAGTTGGGGAGCAACTGCCGAGGGTGTCTGTGAAGGTGGCAGATTCAATGAAAAAGCTCAGGAGCTGTTGGATTCTTTGGGATCCCCACATACCACTAGGTTCTGAACGACAAGCTTCAATTACAGTCAAGTGCTAAAGTTACAAGTTGTTCTAAACACTGCTCAACAAAGCATATTCAGTGCAAAGGAACCCCAGGCGGTTGCAAAGTTTTTCTGCTGTGCAGAAACCATAAGGTTTGCATCCCAGAATGTGTTGTCTGTTTGAGACTGGCCTTTATTCCTGCAGGCGGCTGCCAGTGACATGCATCTGAAATGAGCAGTTGTCTGTGGCCCCAGCGTCTGTGGCTGAGGCATATCTAATCCGGCTAAGCAGCCATTCATCCCAGCCGTCAGCTCCCTGGAAATCAGAGCATCCCCTGGAACCACACGCAAACCAAATAGAAGGTTGGTGCTCAGAGGTCTGATTCACCAACTCCCCCCGACCTTGCTGCGGTGGCCCCCGGTTTTCCCTTTTGCTATGTGACTGTATACAATGGTAGCAAAGCTATTTTAGGGATTAAAACAGCTAATTGCATATTTCCATCGTGGCCAGACGCTCCGTACAGGTTTGGAGAGCATGCCGGTGGTCTTCGCCTGTGGGGATGATTTTGGTCGGGTGCCCTGGGAAGTCACTCGTCTACGCGGTGGCCCAACAAAGCTGTTAATTGGGGGCTCTCCCATGTGGGTCACTGGGTTCTGGGCATGAGGAACTGGGTGGAATTTAGTATGAAGGGTTTTTGGCCTCAGGTGTCAGAAGGGCTGTGTATAGTCATAGACTGTGTCTGCTTTCCTGGAGAGATGAGGAAACAAAATCACAGCTCAGAGCTGGGCAGAGGCAGAGGTGAGAGGAGACCTCACTTTCCTGATTGCCTCTCTGGGGTTCTCTCTCATGTCTGCACACAGATTGTGTTGCATAAAAGCATAAGGGAGGTTGTGAAAGCACACCAAGCTGCGGTGCGACCTTGGTGAGCCATTTAATCTGCTGAGCTCTACTTACGTCATGCGTAGATGGAGGTGATAAGGCCTGCCTACCTATCAAGGTGGCTGATGAATGAAATGATACCATGACTTGAAGTTCTCCCAATGATGCCTGACTTAAAGCAAGCGGCCCCATGACTTACTGAAGGAGCCTGGTGTATATACCTCAGTGATGCTCTGATTCCTATAGCAAAAGTATCACAGGGCTGGAGAGATTGCTCAGTGGTTAAAGGCACTTGCTTGCCAAGCTAAAAGCTTGATGACCCGGGTTTGATGACCCCAGTAACCACATAGAGCAAGACACACAGGGTGACACATGTGTCTGGAGTTTGTTTGCAGTGGCAGGAGGCCCTGGCATGCCCATACTCACCCTCTTTCTCTCTCTCTCAAATAAAATAAAATAAAAATATTTTTAAAATGTATCACAGACTGGGTGGGCTATAAACAACTAAAACTTGTTGCCCCCAATTCTGAGCAGTTCATAATCAAGTTGCCCACAGATCCAGTATCTAGGGAGGGTCCACTTGGTTGTCTGTAGTCAGGACCTCCCCTGTGTTCTCATGTGTTGTCCGAGTTAATTGAAACGTCTGAGTCCTTTTTTATAAGGACACTAATTCCCTTCACGAGGACTTCACCCTTGTGGTGGTTTGAGTCAGGTGCCCCCCATAAACTCATGTGTTCTGAATGCTGGATCCCAGCTGATGGCAATTTGGAAATTGGAGCCTTGCTGGAGGTGTGTTGCTGGGGACGGGCTTCCTGGGTCCCCTTGCCAGCACTTGGCACACTCTCCTGATGCTGTTGTCCACCTGGTGTTGACCAGGAGGTGATGTCCGGCCTCTGCTCATGCCACATTTCCCCTGCCATCATGGAGCTTCCTCTTGAGTGTGTAAGCCAAAATCAACCCTTTCCTCCCACAAGCTGCTTTCCGGTGGATTCTTTCCACCAGCAACAGACTGCAACAACCCTCATGACTTAGTTATTTCGCAAAGAGCTCACCTCCTAAGACCCTCGCTATGGGCTTAGGACTTCAATAGAAGACTTTGGAGTTCTTAGGGAGCATTGCAGCTGCCTGACTACTCCTGTGACGACAGGGGGGCTTTCTGCACATGCTCCACCAGTGAAGAGACACTGGAAGTGGAATTCATTTCTCTCTGTGGTTCTGAACATTTGTGGTAGATTGACTATGAACTCTCTCCCTCATAGACTCATGTGCTTGAATACGGATTCAATCCCCAGTTGGCAGTGCTGTTTGGGAAGGTTGTAGAACCCTTAAGAGGTGGAGCCTTGTTGGAGGAAGTGAGTCACTGGAGGTGGACCATGAGGTTTTATAGTCCAGCCCTGCTTGCTGCATTCTTTCTCTCTCCCTCCCCCTCTCTCCCTCTCTCCATCCCCCTCTCCCCCTCCTTCCCTCCCTTCCCCTCCTCCTCTCCCCCTCCCTCCCCCTCTCCCTTTCCTTCTCCCCTTCCCTCCATCCCCTCTCCCTCTCCTTCATCCCTCTCCCCTCTCTCCCTTTCCTCCCTCCCTCCTTCCTCCCTGCTGATATAACAATATGAGCTAGTTTTGTGCTTCTACCGTGCTTTCTCTGCCACAATGAACTGCACCACTTGGAACATTAATCCAAAATAAACCCTCTCCTTCCCAAAGTTGCTTCTGGTTGGGTATTTTGTCCCAATACAAAAATATAACTAGGGCTGGAGAGGTGGATAAGTGGTTAAGACGTTTGCCTGCAAAGCAGAAGGACCTGAGTTTGGTAAAGCCAGATGCACAAAGTGGTGCATGTGTCAGGAATTCGTTTAAGTAGCTGGAGGCCCTGGTGGTGCCCATTCTCTCTCTCTCTCTCTCTCTCTCTCTTTTCCTCTCTTTCTCTCAAATAAATAAATATTTTAAAAAAGATGTGGTACACTTATTTTAAAAGTATAACTAATAAAAGATTGAACCTAAGTTCTTGTGAAAGCTAAGCAATCACTCCAACAATGAGCTACATCCCCAGACCTCTTTTTACTTTTTATTTTGAGACAGGGTCTCAATAAGTTGTCCAGTCTGGCTTTGAAGCACAGGTCCTCTTGACAGCCTCCTAAATATCTTGGATTGCAGGCCTGAACCACCAAAGACCCTTGACATCAGAGAAATCAGGAGAAAAATATCTGTTATTTTCTCCTAAGTGGTTAAATATTCTCCTTCAAGGAAAGAAAGAGCTTTCCCCATAGTTCTCATTTATGTCTAGACAAGAGCACACCCAAGGGAAGGTGCTCACCTACAGCTGAGCGTCCTGGAACCCACCAGAAGAAGCAATGTGTGTGTCTCCCTCCCATTGGCTCTGGAAGACATCCTGCACAAGCCAGGTTCTCAGGAATGTGAAAAGGACAGGATACTGCATTGCTTCAACCATCCTCACCTGTGATCCTTTAGCTAACAGAACCAAGAAGGTCTCAGGAGGTATGAGGAGCCTCAAGGCTGCTGGGACAGCTCGATGGTCTCCACCCTTGCAGATGTGGGGGATGGATGTATTCTCCTGCAAGACTGGCCTTGTATGTATGGGACAAGTGGGGACTTCTTGGCAGTCTTGTCTTGATTTTGTTTTTTGCATGTGTAATATGAGGTGTGTGAGGGGGGATTCTGCACATGTATCTGCAGATGTGTGTGCCTGTGCACACATGCAAGCCAGGGGAGAATGTTGATTTTTTTTTCCCACTATTACTCAGCTGCACGTTTCCTGAGACCAAGTTTCCCTCTGAACACAGAGCTAAAGTTGCCATGAGCCTCAGCGATTCTCCAGTCTCTGGTTCCCACAGGGTCTATGGATGCGCGTGAACAATGAGAGCTGATTACAGGGGGCCTGGGGAATTGAACTCGGGTGATCTCCTCTCCTCTCTGACTCTCATGCTTCCTACAGACACTCTTAACTGCTAAGACATCTTTCCAGCCCCTTGAGAAAGATTTTTTTTAAGTTGAAACAATAGTTAAGAAGAAATATGTTTAACAGCATCATGAAATTCACTTAAAGTCAGAGTTGGAAAGCAGAAAATTTAATGAATTCATAGATGTTTCTCTTTTCCGCTCGTTAGCCTAACCCCCTCAAAGATAATATGAAGTCAAACTATAAACAATTTTACTTTACATGTTAATATCTTTTCCTAGTTTTAAATTCTTCCAGATTCTCATCTAGGACTATGTAATGTTGACAAACCTATCATGTGTAGCTTTGTGACTTGAATTCCAGTACAGATTTCAAAGATTATATTTAGAAAGAAGGTTCAAAAATTTTTAAATCTCACATTAAGCATTGATGGATTAAATTCAATGGCTTATTAAAAATATAATCTTAATTATATAGGTTTTACCACTGGGGGGTGAAAAAAGGATAATTCAAAACCCAGAAAATTCATCAATATATTTTCTTTTTTGATTTAAAACATTTAAATATCTATTTATTTGCAAGAAGAGAGGGAGAATGAGAGAGAGAGAGAGAGAGAGAGAGAGAGAGAGAGAGAGAGAGAGAGAAAGATTGGGCACATCAGGGCTTCTTGCTACTACAAACTCCAAATGTTTGGGCCACTTTGTGCATCTGCAAAAAATAAAATTGTTTTGTTTTGTTTTGTTTTTTTTTTTCAATTCAGGATCTCACTCTACCAACCCAGACCTCACTCTGTGGCCCCAGGCTAGCCTCAAACAGCAGTTTTCCTACCTCAGCCTCCCAAGTGCTGGGACTAAAGACGGGCACCGCCGTGGCTGCATCAGTGTGTTCCCCACATTCATGGATTCAGGGGAAAAGAATCTACATTATCACTTCATTTTTGCATTTGCAACATTTCCACACGCATGATCACAAAATAAAACCTCTTCATCAACTAGAACTAGATAATCTCCCTTCCCCCTTCCCACTCTAGCCCAGGCTGACCTGGAATTCACTATGTATTCTCAGGCTACCCTCGAACTCAGGGCAATCCTCCTACCTCTGCCTATGGAGTGCTGGGATTAAAGATGTGCACCACCACGCCCAGCTTTAGATAATCACTTCTTAAGGTTATAGAAGGCATATACATCAAAAGCATTAGAGGTGCCACAGTTAATGGTGACACTTTAGAGAACAATGTTCCTATTAATGAAATGAAATAAGCATCTGACTATTCCTGTAATGATTTAGTAGTAGTTGTCTTGACCAAAACTCGAGGTACCCCTCCACAATGTGCCAAGGCAAAATAATAATGGTATAAATATAGGAAGAAAAAAAATAGTTGTCCCCGCCTGTAAGAAAATAATGATGGTCACCAAACTCATGGGACTGGAAAGGATGTTCAGTGAGGTTGAGATTAAAAGAAACAAAAACAGGGCTGGAGAGATGGTCCAGTGGTTTAGGGGCTTGCCTGCTAAGCTTAAGGACCCAGGTTCAATTCCCCAGTACTGACATAAAGCCAGATGCACAAAGTGGTGCATGCATCTAGAGTTTGTTTGCAGGAGCTAGAGTGCTCTCTCTCTCTCTCTCTCCTTACAAAAAATAAAAATATAAAAAAGGAACAAAACAGTGGCTTCTTTTTCTAGACTTAGGCCGTTTAAAACACAGAAAATAAAACATTGTTAATAGCAGAGACATTGAAGTATCCAGGATTTCATTTAAGAATTCATCATGGGGTCTCGGGAGATGGCTGAGTGGATAACTCGAAAGCCTGAGTGCCCAAGTCTGGATCTGCAGCCCCATGCACCTAGGGTTGAAAGGAAAGTGGAGATGGAAGAATATCCCAGAAGCCCGTGGGCCAGCTAGTCTAACAAATGCCATGGTGAATAGCATCAGAGAGGTCTGCCTCAAACAAGGCAGAACTGAGATACCAGACCTGTTTTGAATTCTTGTATCTTCAGTTCCTGGAATCCATTCCCACATTGTGTGTTAATTTCTGAAGAGTGACTTACCATTTGAAGGAGGAGGGCAGACACCTTGCAGGAGAAGTGGGTCTTTAATGGGGGGTATGGCTTTGGAGAAACAACTGTATTAGATAGCTTCTACTAGCTAGAGGAACTCTTTGAGAACCAGAAAGAAATCCAGTGAGCACGTGGCCATGGGATAGAGAGAGAGAGGAGCCCAAGGAAGAGGCTCTGAGCTGAGGGCTCCCCAGGTAGTGGGCAAAGGATCCTCAGAGGCCTGGCTTCTAAGTGATTGTCTCTGGGCTCTGGAAGATTCCAGAAAACTCTACTGGGCTTGTGCTCTTCAGAACTTTTTAGAACTGCCAACAGTTTTCACATTAAGAACAAATCAAAAGAGATTTTTCACAAAGCATGAGTAAGTAGACAGGTATGAGAGCAAATCGAATTCATGCAAAAATAGAGAAAATTAATTTCTTAAAGGTCCAACCAAACACCCTGTGATTTTCAGTGATTTCCTTTCAGAGAAACTGTGACCACTGTCACTATAAACAAAGCAGAGAATAAATAAATAAAAAGAAAAAGAAGGTTGTGTTTTCCCTCCCTGCCTCTCTGATGGATGGTTTACAGAGGCCCCAGGATAAGTCAGCCTCTAATGGTTCCCAGATGGAGCCTGCTGGGTCCGTGCGCTGGTGTTTCCCCACGAGCCTCTGTCTGGCCTGCCAGACACCAGATGGTGACAGGAGGACCCTCTCCCTTGAGTTGTGGCCACAGCCCAAGCAGAGGGGCAGCAGAAGGTCTGGGCAATGGTGGGAGGGCCAGCCAGCCACAACCACCCATGACCACCGTGGAAATGAGCTCCTGAGCCAGGGCCCTCTTCTTTCAAAGGATGGCTGGTGGCCTGGTTCTACCTCCCACCCAAGGTGTATGTACCTTCCTCTCAGGACCACGTTCCTTGGCAGTGCCATTCACCAAGCCCCTGGAGTGGCCGAGCTCTGCTTCTGAAGGGAGTTTGGCCAGATACTTTCTCATCTGCCTCAGATCATGTCTACTCCTGGGGTGGTGGCCCTGGGGACTTCCCACAGCTGACTGCTCCATCTGCCAGGACTGATGCCAGCCCCGTGTTGCAGCACCTCTCGGGGGCACCTCTGAGGGCCGCACGGTGGAGTGCCAGGTTCTATGTGACCATCTGCAAAGTGTCATCTATATCTGCATCCCTGGAATGAAGTCGACAAGTGTCACATCAGTGGGTCCCCTCTGTGTTCCTCAACACCTGGAATTTGCCAGAATGGGGTTGTTAGCAGATTCCCAGACTTCTAGTCTCATCATCTTAGCTTCTTTCTTGACCAGTGTTGGAACCTAGGTGCTTCTCCCCGTCTGGACTTTCTCTTTGTCCATGAGGGACATAAGCCTTTCTCTTCCAGGAACTCAAAAATAGCTTTTTGTTGTTGGCTATCTCTTGCCAAACAAATATCATGCTGAGATAGGGGAAAAGAACCAGAAACAGATGGCTCCACTTTTTCTGAAATACACAGAATCTCACCCCAGAGGGAAAGGGTGGACACAAAAGGCATTTAGGGTTTCCATAAACTCAAAGTACAAGGAGAGGCTGAGCCATTTGACTGATGGGAACAGCTCACAGGGGATCCTCAAGCCCAGGGCTGACGAGTTTTGCAGCCTCCAGGGGCAGGGTTATCATGACCGTGGGGCCGCTATCGGGTTTCTAAAACACGGCTTCTGAAAATAAACTATTCTAATTGACAGTGTACCTTCGCCTAACCACTCCCCTGGAGCACATGGCCCCATGGAAGATGGAAATTATTTTGGAGATAACCAGTTGCTGGGTTTGGCATCCATTCTCTAACAGTTTAGATGTGAGCATGGAGGCCCTGATTGGTGGGTGGGAGTGTGCCTGCCTGGGGGCAGACACATCAGTGGTTTTAGCAAAAATGCAAAAATACTATACTTTGTGACAAAGTTGCTTCGGGGTAGGCAGATTGCTCACAAATCGGTTACAGATTTCCCTGAAATATGTAGGGACTTCCATGCACAAGAAAGGCCGTTTGCATCCCAAACGCATGTGGGGTTTTTCTAGAGGAAGAACACGGAGACAGAAGAGTTGGAGAGGACGCAGGGTTGCAGCAGTGGCCTCTAGGATGGCGTTGGCCCTTCCTCATGCCAATGGCACATGGGCAGGGGAGCGTGGAGAGTCCTCAGGAGTTGCTCCATCCTTGTTTGATGGCCATCACTGTGTCACGCTCACTGCGCAAACAGAACCAAGTCAGTCTATGGCTACCACCACCTGACAGCTACCTTTCTTTGTCAAAGGAGCGTTTACTCTACAGGAGGGGTGTGACCTTTTGAAAATGTCACTGTCATAGTCAGCCACATGCCGCTGGGATGAATCTCCAAATCAGGCACAGTTTGGGGGAGGAAAGTATTTATTGAACTAACAGATCCAGGGGAAGTTAAGGAAAGGCTGGCCCCCTTTCACAGATCCAAGCAGAGAGAGAGAGAGAGAGAGAGAGAGAGAGAGAGAGAGAGAGAGAGAGAGAGAGAGAGAGAGAGAGAGAGACCCAGAACCTCCAGAAGCAAGCAAGCACTGTAACACACCATAGCAGAACTGCCAGACTTGGGTTCCTGCTACTCTTTTGCTTATGTATCCCTAGAATTTTGCATCCAATTTAGAAATACCTCAGGGCCAAACCTCAGGAGGCCAGGCCAAAGTGACACCTCCTCCGGCCAGAACTGGCTGGAAACAATTTACAATTATAATAAACCTTTGATTCTATTGGGGGACATCTATTCAAACTACCACAGACATCAAACTGAAAGTGTTTGGATATTACTCTGAGTGTGTCCTGATGCTTTTTAGATTCCCATCATAGGTCCAACTGGAGTCCTCCCTAGCAAATCAAAAGCATCAGTTAATCAGCTAGTTCATACTAAATGCACCCAAGATGGGATTCTGCTTCTTGCTCTTTTAGAATTAAAGCTTGTTTCATCATCACATAATAGCTCTGGACAGCTGCTTAGGCGGCAGGTGATTCTCCTGCTTATTACTCAGGACTCCATGAAATAGAAGCTCAAGACTAAGCTGGAGTATCTGAGAGGGAGCTGGATTCCAGAAAAGTTGGATTGGGTGCAGTGGAGAAACTGAGAGAGAGAGTTGAGAGGAATAGAGATTGGATGAAGGCATTAGTGATAACGTTTAGCTTACACTTGCAAAATACAAATGGAACCCCAGCAACTTTAGTCTCCACCTTTTTATGGCATGTATGTGATGTGTATGTGTGTGCACATACGTGCACATGTGTGCACATGCATGTGGTGGCCAGAGTCGACACAGGGTGTCTTGCTCATTGTGCTCCATCTTATTGTTTTTTGAGACAAGGTCTCTCACTGAGCCCACAGCTTACTGATTTGGTTAGCTAAGAGTGGTGGTTTGGATCAGATGTCTCTCTTAAACTCATGTGTTCTGGAAGCTTGAACCCCAGCTGATGGCAGTTTTGGAGGTGGAGTCTTGCTGGAGGAGGTGTGTTTTCAGTAGTGAGCTTAGGGTTGTGCTATAACCAGCTCCCACTTGGCAGAGTTTGGTTCACTCTCTTGCCGCCATTTTCTACTTGCTGTGGCAGCAGTGATGTCTGGCTTCTGCTCATGCTATGCTTTCCACTGCAATCATGAAGCTTCCTCTCGAGACTGTAAACCACAATAAATACTTTCCTTCCTACAGCCGCTTTTGGTGGGCCATTTTATCGCAGCAACGAGAAGGGAACTGCAGCACTAAGCTAGCCAGCAAGCCCTAAGGATCTCCAGTACTGAGATTACAGGCTTGTACTACACCCTGCCTTTTATATGGGACATTGACATCTGGTCTACACACACACACACACACACACACACACACACACACACACACACACATATCAACATGTATACACATACCACACACAAATTTTAAAAATATTTTACATATTTATTTACAAGAAGAGAGACAGAGAGAGAGAGAGAGAGAGAGAGAGAGAGAGAGAGAGAGAGAGAGAGAGAGAGAGAGAGAGCCACTCTATACATCTGGCTTTACCTGGGTACTGGGGAACCAAACCCAGACTGTTAGGCTTTGCAAGCAAGAGCCTTTAAGTGTCTAGCCATCCCTCCAGCCCCTTTTTAAAAAATTTAATTTACAAGGGGAGAAAAAGAGAGAGAGAGAGAAAGAGAGAATGGTCACTGTGGTGGTTTGAAAGTGAATGCATGTCCCCCATAGATTCAGGAGTTTTATTAAAGCTTTTAACTTGGCTTGAGGAGGTGTGTTTGGGGGGGGGGTGGATCTGATTTCCAGGCCAAAGGTATGCAGAGAGGTTTGCATTCTGGGGGGGGGGGTGTCCCTGCTTACTGCTTTTTGGTATTTGATTGTTTCTCGCTGCTTGGATCTGTGAAAGGGAGCCAGCTTCTTCTACCATCAATGGAACTTTCTCTGGATCTGTGAACTGAAAATAAACCTCTTCCTCCCATAAAACTGTTTGGTTGGCTGTTCATTCCAGCATTATGGAGCTGTCTACTACAATTACAAAAACTTTTTAAGAGGACTGAGTAAATGAAAGTGATGCATTTTTAGGTAAACTGTGAAGCTAATGACCAATCTATGTCTACCTGTACTTAGTTTCTTTGTTTACTAGAAATGGGAATCATGGCCTCTTGAGAGAGAAAAAAAAGACCATTCTGCACTTAGCCATACCCATATATTGCATTTCTTTATTTTTGTTTGCATTCTAAAAAAAACTCCACATAATAAACAGTATTGTGATATTTTAAAAACCGGGAAAAGTCACAGAACCTGCTGGGGAGCTGTTCTTACAAGCACCTACAGCTAGACCCAGACTAGACCTATATTTACCAGACACCTGAACCAAGTAAAATAGCCTCCCAACACGGACAACACTTTTATGTTTTGTTCCAGTTTACGTTTTTATTTTTACTTTTAAAAATGTGTACATATCCAGTTTTTTTTTTCTTCAAACCATGTTTGCTGGGCTTTTGGAAAATCTTTGGTTTGGTTAGTGGCAACATTAGGAAAATAGCATTGGGGTTTGGTTTGGCCCTCAGTTGAAGGGAGAAATTTGGGCTGGGTTGGGGTTCCGCTTGGTTCAGTTCAAAGTCTGGTCATGACAGCTGATTTTTCTTGCTCATCTGGGTGTCCAGGACAGGGACACTAGATCTCAGTGCACCTGCACATACTGAGAGTGGTTTGTCCTTGGGCTCTTGATCAAATAGTTACTTGAAAACAGTGGCCTACGAGCATCTGGAAATGGTGCAGTATTGGAGGCTTCAGAACCTCACATTGTAGGATCATGGCAGAGACCTTTATGTTGTCACTGTTTGAGCCTTTTTTTTTTGTTCTTGTGTTTTATAAGCAGTTTAAGAGATTTATCCAAAAGACCACAAGCAAAAACAAAAAATTGGAGAGGTTGGGGAGATGGTTTAGTGGGTAGCATGCCTGTCACACAGTGTGAGGCTCTGAGTTGAGGCTCTGAGTTCAGATCCCCAGCACTCATGGAAAAGCCTGGTGTGATGGTTATGTTTTGTTGTAAACTTGACCTTTTTTGTAATCTTGGGTGAATCTTTGATGTTGTTCACAGGAAGGAAGCTCCCTCAGAAAGGGGGCAGGATGTAAGGAACCTCAGGGGAGATAGAAACAAACATCCCTTCCTGGAAGGGCAGTGCAGGACGAAAATTCCAGACACTCAGGAAGCTAACATGTCTGGCATAGGGAGGGGAAAGAAATCTCTCTCCCCTCCTGCCTCCCTACCTTCCTGGCTGCTGGTGCTTGTCCTGCATCTGTTCATTGGCATTGGAACGAAGCTTCCTCTGCCTTCCAGCCTGGACTGAAGGCCAGTGGCTCCCAGGAAGCCTTTAGGCCTTCAGTGCTGGGTTGGGACTGCTGAGGCCTCCAGCCACATGGACTGAGTGGCTACCGGTTCCTTGACTCTTACGCTTACAGACAGCAGTTAGGGGACTGCTGTGAGCTAATTCAAAAGAATCCCCCTGCTTTTACTACAATTCATTCTGTTGGTTCTGTTCTTGTAGAGAACCCTGATTAAGGATTAGCCAGTGGAACAGAAACCAACAATTTTCGACACAAAGACCCCTAAGCTCACAACCTTAAAGCAAACTTATTACTCATCCACCACGACTCAGGGAACTATGCGGAAGAGGGGGCGGAAAGATTGAGAGAGCCGTGGTGGGGGAGACTATCCAGAGGTACAGACAGGAGAAACTGGCTGATTACTAGTCTATCCATGGTCCCCTGTCACAAGGACTGATCCAGACGACCCATGGAGGAGGTTATCCAGTTGAGGGGGGAGGGGAGGGCAGTGGGGAATTGGGGATAACAACTCATTGTTTGCCCACTAAATGTTGTAACTCATTA
>PVHP010042504.1:0-14948 GCA_004024765.1 Zapus hudsonius
GAGGAGAGGAGAGGAGAGGAGAGGAGAGGAGAGGAGAGGGGAAGGGAGAAACTAAATTGAAAGGATTTGATTGCGCAGAGGGAGATACTGCAGTGTCTGGGAAGCCCACAGTCTTTGGATATAATCGCTTTGCAAAAAATACCTGGCCCTGACTGTTTAAGCAAGTTGCTTCATCAATCTGTTTCCTCTTACCTAAATGAGATTGCTGTATGTGTGGCTCCCTACCATAGTGCCAAGCACACAATAGATACCCAGCCAAAGGTAATCTTCCGTGCCGTGCATTGAAGGAATGATTGATCAGGAGATGGAGCATAAAAAGGAAAGGGATGATGAGTAGCATAAGGGACTGATTAGCTTTACCAAAAGCTGTGATGTGTGCCTGCCAGAGCCCCACTTCATTCTCACAGCCACCGGTCGTCAACTGACAGCTCAGAGCTGAGTCTCTCTCAAGAGTAGCCTCTGGCAAAACGAAGCTATCACTCCTCCCAAAGTCACATCCTCTCCTCAGAAGTAACTACAATTCAGGGTCTTTCACAAATGCCAATCACAGGTTCAGAATGACCTGTGGAATCGACTGAGATGTGTATTACAAATGCATTGCAAGCCCTTTTCCCTTACTGCTTAATGGTGTCCTTCTTTGCAGGTGTTTAGGAAAGCACCCCAGAATAAGCTGATGGTGCATGCTTGGAATCCCAGCACTTATGAGGTGGAGGCAGGATCATGAGTTCAAGGTTATATTTAGCTACATTGTGAGTTTGAGACCAGCTGAGGCTATATGAAACCCTGTCTCATAAAACCAAAATTAATAAATAAAGGTGGAGATGATAGATAGATAGATAGATAGATAGATAGATAGATAGATAGATAGATGATAGTTAGATAGATAGATAGATAGATAGATAGATAGATACATACATACATACATACATACATACATACATACATACATATATACATACATAGATGATTGATAGATAGATAGAGAGAGAGATAATAGATAGATAGATAGATAGATAGATAGATAGATAGATAGATAGATAGATAGATAGATCGATAGATAGATAGAGAGAGAGAGAGAGAGAGAGAGAGAGAGAGAGACAGGTAGATATTTTAAGTTCACAAACAGAATTTTAATCCAGTCCCTTCCAATTGCCTACTTTGTGATCTCAGAAGAGCTGCTGCACTCCTCAGAGTCTCTGTTTAATCATCTGTGAACTAAAGAAAGCTCTGTCATGGTTGGTGTGAAGCTCAGCCAGGACAAGGCACGTGGCACAGTGAGCATTTTACCCAAGCTCAACAGTATATCCTCATTCTTTTATAGAGCTCTCCTTGTCAGTCCCACTCCATTGTCATTACGTCAACTTCTAGTAAATAAGGGAATGATTTCCCTGCCCCCCACCTATGTCACATCCCCTTTAAATGTCAAGACACTGTGCATGCTGATAGCAATTCCTACCTTGTCCAGATTTTAAGGCTCCTAATTGGACTGCAGAAATAACAAAATATTGAGCAATTCTGGCTTCTATTCTGAAGAAGATGGGCCCTCTCCACTTTCCCACTCACTTGTGATACTCAGAATGAAGCAGCCTACCACTCCCAGGAAGCCAAGATTTCAGAAGAACAGAAAGTATTCTCACTCAGAACACAGATAAATTTAAAGCCTGGGGAGATGTATCAGTGGGTATCTTGCTGTGCAAGCATGAAGATGTGAGTTTGGATCCCCAGAACCCAGCAAAAAGCTCAAGCATCTGTAATACCAAACTTCATACAACAAGACAGGAGGCAGAATTCTGGATGCTGGGGTAGGGGTTGTGGATGGACAGGACTGAATTTATTCCTAGATGTGAAGTGGAAGGTGAGAACCAATACCCAAAAGATGACCTCTGACCTCCACATGCATGCTATCATGTGTGTGTGCCTGCACTCACACACATAAATACACATGTAAAGATAAGAAAAATGCAGGTGAAAGTAATCCACTCAGTGACAGGGAGCCCTTAACTGGAACTGGGGACTCAGGGTGAAATGCACTAGGAGCCAAAATCTTGGGACCCCAAAGAGAAATGCACTTTATAAGTGATTCACAAAGAGGCTACTCACAATAGAATCTAGCCAATTCAGAAATGTGTATCTCAGGTAACCTATACTGATCTCACTCTCCAATGGAGATTCATTTGTATTTTTCAGAAGGCAGTGAGAGAGCTGTGGCCTTTGCAACCCTACCAACAAGCCACAGGCCAATAGCTGGCATCCTGGCAAGAGATGAGCCACCCCAGACCTACCATGGAGGATCCACATAAAACCCTGCAGAGAGTGGTGGGATAAGCAAGAGACCTATAACCACAGCCAATCAGTCAACCCAGGATAAGCCAGACAGACAGACACCAATGATCTTCAACACAACCTAAAGCAGAAGTACAGAGGCACCTAAAAGTTCAACAATAAAGCAGCCTAATACTCACCCACCATGACTCAGGGAACTGAGCAGAAGAGGGGGCAGAAAGATTGTAAGAGCCATGGTGGGGGAGAATATCCAAAGACATTGTCCCCCTCAGTAACAACATACAAAGGGGAGTGGAACCGGGCTGGCTCCTAGGCTATCCATAACCACCTATCCCATGGACTGAACCAGTATGCCCACGGAGGAGGATACCCAGCTGATTGGGGACACAAAACAGGGGAATTGGGGAACTTGGGAAACCAACTCATTATTTGCTCACTCAATGTATCTAAGTATGGATAATAAAGGGAAAAAAAGAAAAATGCAGGTGAATTCCTTTGAATTAAATGATAGAATCTCATAATGAGGTTTAAACTCATAAACACTAATTTTTAACAAAATATGTGTCTGGAGTTCATTTTCTCTGGTGTGCCCATCCCTCCCCACCTTAATTAAAAAGGAAGGAGTTTTCTCATTGCAGACAGAAAGAACCTGACCAAAAACAGCTTGTGGAGGAAAGGGTTTATCTTGGATTACAGACTCAAGGGGAAATCTCCATGATGGCTGGGGAAAATGATGGCATGAGAAGAGAAGAAGCAGGACATCACCTTCTGGCCAACATCACGTGGGCAACAGCAACAGAAGAGTGTGCCAAACACTGGCAAGGGGAAGCTGGCTATAACCCCCATAAGCCTGCCCCCAGCAACACTTCCAATAAGTTTCCAATTCCAAAATTGCCTTCAGCTGGGGATCAAGCATTCAGAACACATATGTTTATGGGGAACATCTGAATCAAACCACCACATTCTGTCCCTGCCCCTCCTATAAACTGATAACCATTCATGATATAAAATGCAGTGCATTCAGTTCAACTTTAAAAGTCCCCACAGTTTTATGAATCCCAATATTATCTGGCAGCTCTTCTTGGCAGCCATTCCATAGTCCCGGAATTTCAATGGGTCTCCACAGCATCCTCATGGCTCCATTGGGCTTCCACACAGGACCTTCACCAAACCTGCTTCACATTGCCTATGGACATTTCCAAAAACTAAAACTGTGTAGCACATCCAATGACTCATTTTTCCCTACATATCTTATGCTCCATAGTACCAGCTATCTACCAAAGTAATCTATGGGGAAATAAATCTGACTTTGAAGAGCAGGATACTTCTTCAGCATTCAGACCCCTTACTTCAAAAGAATCTGCATTCCTCCTGCTGTCCCAATGCAGATCACCTGGCCCGATTTCAATGGTTGTGATCCCTCAAACAACTGTAAGTGAAGAGACAGTGGTTTCAACCCAAAGATTTGATTTCTTTCTGGTCCATCTCTATCTGCTCAAACCAGTCCATTTCTACACAAAGTAACCCTACAAAAGTTCTTGGGACACAGGCAAACAGAATGCAGCAAGTCTCTCACACAAACTGCTTCTAGACCAGTCCTGACAAAGTTCCTTCTCACCCTTGTAAGCCAAACCTCACAATCCATAGTTCTCACTGCATTCAGGTCTTATAAATTTACAGCATTGCAAAGCATCTCTGAGGCCAAGTTTTCAAATCTGTACACCTTCCTCCTGCAAATCAGTTTCAAAAGACCAAAGCCATATAATCAGGGTTCTAGTAGCAACAATCCCACTCCTCAATACCAATTTAACTACTTCAGTCAGCTTCCTCATTGCTGACAGAAAGAACCCAACCAAAAGCATCTTGTGGAAGGAAAGGGTTTATTTTGGCTTACAGACTTGAGGAGAAGCTCTGTGATAGCAGGGAAAAAAATGATGATATAAGCAGAGGTTGGACATCACATCCTGGCCAACACCAGGTAGACTACAGCAGCAGGAGAGTGTACAAACACTGGCAAGGGAACTCTGGCTAGAACCCCCATAAGCACACCCCCAACAACACACCTCCAACAAGGTTCCAATTGCCACTACCTGGGGATCAAGCAATTCAGAACATATAAGTTTATGGGGATACCTGAATCAAACCAGCACAGAGGAGGAACAAAATGTGTTCATGTTTGTATAATAAAAGGGGGAAACCCTCTTAAGATGAAAGAAAGTGCAGAATGTAACCAAGAGTAACACAGCAATGAGCTCACAGTGCCAGAGTGAAGGTCCAAGTCCTGAAACCAGATAGCCACATAATCCACTAAGCTTCCTCGGTTCTCAAGAAATTGACTGTGCCGGGATGTTGGTTTTTTTTCTCTGCAGAGTATTGACTTGATTTTTCCTGGATCAAATGAAATTATTTGCCTGAATTGGTCATCCTTATTCCATAAAATGTACATGTTTCACCAAATTTGATATCACAAATCCAACAATGAATAAGTGAAGCTAATTTAATTACAGAAATGAGGTCGTACATCTTTTGATGATTTAATGAAATTAATGTTGTTCCCTTTCTCATTTTCCCTTCCAACACAAAATATTTTCACTGAGGCCGTTTTTCCCAACCAACTTAAAAATCAGTTGACTGCTTGCTTACATATGAAACGTTCAGTCTTTGTGACATAAAGAACAAAATAATATCTTTTGCCTCAATTTCTAGGACCTGGGAAAACCTCAATACCCCTCTATTCATTGGAAGTTGTCATAGTCAACCAAATGCCACTGGGATGAATCTCCAAACCAGGAAAAGTTTATAGGAGGAAAGGATTTATTGATGGTATAGATATAGGGGAAGTTCTGTAACAGTGAAAGAGGCTGGCCCCCTTTCACAGTTCCAAGCAGAGAGAGAAACCCATCACCAACACCAGAGAGAGAAAGAGAGAGAGAGAGAGAGAGAGAGAGAGAGAGAACAGCAAACAGGCAGGGGATGAAGATTTAATCCTCCTTTATATAACCTTAGGGTGGGGAGTTGTAACCCTATCCCAGACATAATGGCTTCCTGAGCCTCTGGAATTTCCTTCCTGCACAACCCATATAGAAAGGGATGTTAATTTCTACCTCTCCTGAGCTTCTGAAATCCTGCCCCCTACTGAGAGGCCACCTTCCTGTAAACATCCCCAAAGACCCACCCAAGATAATTGTAATAAAAGATCAAGTTGACAACAAAACATAACCATCACAAGTCCACCCCTTGTCAACTTGACATAACTCCTTACATCATAGTTTCCAAATAAAAACAATAATAAGAACATGATTCCATCTAACATGATATAACTATCCCATGTATAAACACAAATGCACAATTTCCCCCCAACACAAGACAAGATCCCTTAAATGTGAGTTTTGTAAAATCAAAACAAGTTATATATAATGGCACAGAGTAAACATTTCTAACTGCTATGAGGCATAATAAGACTAGACTAATGCAAACCCAACAACCTTAGGCAAACATCAAACATCTGAAGTTCAAGTCCAATAGCACAGTCAGTGACTGACGGTCTCTGGATTTTCAATTCCATCCCTCTAGTTTAGCTGAGTAGCTGGGAAAAAATTCCATCTTTAGCTGAAAGTACTCCATGGTAGCCCTTGCACAGTCCTGGTATATCCAAAACATCTTTGTGTCTCCACTGCAAACCACAGTCCATCTTCCAATGGCTTCACTTCCCAACCAGGGACTTCATTCCCTGTATGGAACATCTGAGCAGCAGCTCCTGGAACTATGTGCACTTCACAACCCACTCCATGCAAGCATTTCTCATGCTTCCAAAAGCATTAGCAGGTATGCAGGACACAGACATGTAGTTAATTCAGGGATGAAATAAATTGTTACTTTGAAGAGCAGGTTCCTTCCTTTGAGCTATCTCTGTCCAAAAAAGTTTACACAGTCTGTCATTCAGTTCTTCCTGGATGGAAACTCCTCAGGCATCCTTTCCATTGCTTCAATTTAGAACAGTTAGGCTATCTTCTTTAGGATTGCTAATGGGTTGACAGTAACACCCTCACTAATCTAAAGCCAGCCTCTGAGCCAGTAAGTTAAACTTGCTTTGAGTTTTTTCCAACCTTAAATCTTAAATTTTCAGTTCCATATTTTTAGCCAAACACAGCAGCCCATTTCTTAAACTCAACCTTGATCAAGCTCTCTGGGCATGGGCAGTAAAACTAAGCCAGTTCTTATTCCAATAACACCGTTCTAACTTTCTCTTCAGGCTCTCCTTCCCCTTAGATGGTTCACAAGCCAAGCCTCCAAATGCAATTCTTTCTGCACTTAACATTTTCAAACTCTCACCAGAATAGTCCACAAAACTTGGCTTACCACTCTGGAAGTCATCTTCAGTTTCAAATACCAAGTCCATGTCCATTCTTCTAGCACACAAGTTCCAAAAGACCAAAATCCACATGGTCAGATTCATCTCAGCAAAATCACCCCACTCCTAGTACCAAATCTGTCATAGTCAGCCACAAGCCACTGGGATAAATCTCCAAACCAGGCACAGTTTATAGGAGGAAAGGATTTATTGAAGCTACAGGTACAGGGGAAGTTCCATAATAGTAAAAGAGGCTGGCCCCTTTTCACAGTTCCAAGCAAAGAGAGATAACCATCACCAACAACACACACACACACACACACACACACACACACACACACACACACACTCACTCACAGAACATCAAACAGGTAAGGTGGCAAAGAAGATTTTCTCTCCGTTTATATAGCCTTAGGGTGGGATCTTGCAATCCTACCCCAGACTTAATGGCTTCCTGAGTCTCTGGAATTTCCTTTCTGTACTACCCACACAGGAAAAGATGTTTACTTCTAGCTTCTTGGAGCTTCTTTACATCCTGCCCCCTACTGAAAGGCCACCTTCCTATAAACATCCTCAGAGACCCACCCAAGATAATTGAAAAAGATCAAGTTGACAACAAAACCTAACCATCACAGAAGTCATGATAAAAAGCTGGTCACCACCTCTGTGGCAGGTAGGTGGAAAGAGGATGGCAGCTTTATCATCCAAAGCAAACTAGAAATTCACTTAAGTCCCACATTTCTTGGCAACCTTTTAAACTTCACAATCTAAAATTAGATGCAAATTCTCCCCAGAGGGCGCTCAAAATTACAGGGCAATACTATATTCTTGAAGGAGGGCTTCACTGGCATAATGTGGGCACTACCATCTGTCCCTGGATTCTGTCTCACACAGTGAGAAGATAACAGCTTTCTCACCTGAAAGAGCTTCCTAGGGGATTGTGGCCCAGCTATGATTATCAGTTACTCTCATTGGGCAAAAAGACTTAGAAGTCCATCCATTTTGGCTACAGTCTTTTTCTTATCTGTGGTTACTCCTCCCTAACACTTCTTTCTCAGTTTAACCCCCAAAAAGACAGTATGAACCCATCATTAGAAAGGGATATTCTTGTTTATTTGTTCTGTCATGTTGAAAATTCTGCACTGATTAAGTCACCCTCTTTCAAACATTCCCCACATATGAACACCATGAATTTAAAGCTCAGTGCCTTGGTATTGTTGCCTGTTTTGGTAGACTACATTGTAATCACCGGAATGAAGACAACTGTTTCCCACCAAGTACATGGTCTTGAGCTTATTGTGGTGGTTTTATAATTACTTGAACTGGTCAGCCAGACATATTTCCTATCCAACTAAAATCAGTATTTTTAGTATCCCTATATGTATGGTAATGTGAATTTTGTAAGTACATGGACTTGCTGTTTTTTGTGTTTCTTCATCGCTATCTCTCTTAGATTCAATGCTTCAGAAAGTACTTAGACAATAGCATTATTTTATACAAAGAGTAATAAGTGTTTTAACAATGTGATGGTTAATCTTCACATAACTAGATTTATAATCACCTAGGACATACAGGCAGACATGTCTGTGAGGAGTTTCCAGAGACAATTAACTGTGGAGGGAATATGTTCCCTTAATGTGGGTTCTACCATTCCAAGGGTTGGAAACTGGACTGATTAACTGGGTGGGGAGGGGGACCAGATGAGGACCAGCTCTCTCTATCTCTCTCTATCTCTATCTCTCTCTATCTATCTATCTATCTCTTCCTGGTCTGCCACCAAGCATGTGTGGGTGTCTCCTGCTTATGCATCCAAGAAACTGCCTGCCACCATGCTTCCTCCATCGTGATCAGCTATATTCACCCAAACTGTGGGCCACAACAAATTCTTCCTCCCTTAAGTTGCTTCTTTTAGATATTTTATCATATCCATAAGAAAAATAACCATTCATCACTTCTCAGTCTTTTGGTAAAGATCAAGTGTGAGAAAAATTACTACTATAGACATCCAGACAATCTTCGTCACAACTCTTCACTCTGAAAATTGTGTAAAAAGAGCACTATACAATATGTAAACAAATGAACATTCCTAATAAAACTTTATATAAAATATGATAGGCCAGATTTGCCTCATGAACCATAATGTGCTGATCCTAGGTCTAAATCAAAGTGTTAATAAAGTCAGTCAATATCTATTCTTGTAATTTTGGCACTTCACACATAGTGAGTATTCAAACATATGGAATAAATAAAAATAAAAAGGATTGAGACATTATCCTGGATCAGTCATAATAGCAAATGAATAATGTTCCATCCTTGGTGGAGTGGTTCAGAGCAGTTTGTCTGGAGAAAAGCACTTGCTGAATAATGGGAACTCAAATGTATTTATTCATGATTTATCATTGGATTATCTTTGAGGAATTTATTATTATGCTTTAAAACCTCACTAAAAGATGCACTAAGCTTAGGTTATGGTCCTGCATATATTTGTTTGTTTGTTTGTTTTTTAAAGTGCTCAAGGTAAAGACAGACATATTTGGGAGCTCTTTCTTTTGCAAGAATTCCTCTCTCCTGTTGTTTTCATCTTTCATTTTTATCAGAGCAGGTAGGTGCCATCTGGTTCATTCTTGCCAACTCTAAATGGATTTAGCTAAAATTTTGGCAGTTGATTTTTTTATGAGGCAATCAATGTTTTGACAAAATTTGACCCTTTTCTCCTAGAGAAATTACTATTAAAACTTGTTTTCAATCTAATATTTCCCAGAAAAGAGTCATAACTTCCCTTTAAGGAATTTTTTTCAAGTTAACTGTCACAGCTGATAGCTTACTGGATAAAATGGAAGTTTTTAACTTTCAATTCAAAATGAACAGCAAGAAATTGCAAATAAGCTTTTTGAAATGAATGGCATAATACTTTTGAAGGGATTTTCATTACATTTTTCAATAATAAAATGATATCAGATGACAAGATAAATCACACACACCCCACAGAGACTGACTGAGCCCTCAGTGGAAGGAGAGAAGGGATGTAAGAATGTAACCTTAAAATACATAAATAATAAATGAATAAATAATTAATAAATAAAATGAAGGGGAAATCCCAGCTTGTCGGGTTATAGAACTTGTAGGGCAGTAACCAAGCTCCATCTTGAGAGACAATCTATTGTTAAAAACCAGCCTACCAGAGGGCCTGAAATCAAGAACAGTCACAGGTCAGGGATCCTCATTTAAAAGGCCCAGAAAGGCAATTGTAGTGATCAGGAAGAAAGGACCCTGACAAACCAAAGACACAGGCAGCAAAAGGTTGGCTCAGGCTGGATAGTGAGTAGTGCATATGGACAGACAGCCCCACCATCAGTGGCAGAGAATAGATCACATCCACTTAGAAGGGGCCCTGGAGGTGGAGAGCTCTGAGCCTGAGGATAGTGGGTGGATCAAACTCTGGAGCCACTATCTGCCCTTAATGGCTGTAGGACCCAAGAACTCTGGCGTTTCAGGAATGATGCCCACACGATGCCCACAGCTGCACCCCTTTAGGAGGAGGAATAGTCTCAAGAGGTCCAGGAACACATCTTCCACCACTGCTGGTCTCAGTGCTCTGGTTGCTTCCCACACTCCCAGCACACTTGGAAGTCACATTCCTCCACCCCACCCCCTCCACACTCAGCAGGTATGACCTAGGGAGTCTATGAGGGTGAAAATATCTGCTCAGCCTCCTGGCCTCAAAGCTAAGTGTGGCCCTGGTGTGCAAAGAAAGAAAGCTGCCCCTGTGAAGACAGCTCTGGTGGACATGACAATGCAGACCCAGGAATAGCATAAACCATCCACAAGTTCCATTGTGCCCCCCACATCCATGCACATAGCTGGCAGGGCCCAGAAAGAGGTTGCTCCAACATCCCTTTTCCTCCCCTTCTTCTAATTTTCCCTCTCTTCCTATGTCCAGAAAGATTTATAGTTTTTTAAACTGTATATGTTTTTATATTCTCCTTCAAACTTTCATCTAATTTCATTTATGTGGGGTTTTTTTCCATTTTGAGTCAATATTTTTCTTTTCCTTAATTTCTGGTTTTCTTTTCTCTTAATTTTTTTTTCTTAAATCATTTATTTATTTATTTAGAGAGACAGAGACTGCAAACAAACTCCAGACACTTGACCAGATTTACTTGGGTACTAGGGAATTGAACCTGGGCCATTATACCTCACATTTAAAAAGCATCAGGTGGATCCTAAATAAATAAACCTAATGATACACTTCAAAGCCCTAGGAAATTAAGAATAATCCAAACTCAAAATTAGTAAATGGAAGAAATAATGAAGAACAGGGCAGAAAATGAAAAAGTAGTAGTAAAAAAGTGATAGTAAAAGCATAATACAAAGCATTAATCAAAGAGTTGGTTTTAGAGAGAGAGAGAGAGAGAGAGCGAGAGAGAGAGAGAGAGAGAGAGAGAGAGAGAGAGAGAGAGAGAGAGACTGGCAAGCCCTTACCAAGCTAATCAAAAGAAAGAAGACCTAAATTAATAAAATTAGAAATAAAAATAGGGAGATGAATTCATATTCCAATGAAACACAGAGAATCACTTGAAAGTAGTCTGGAAACTTATATTCCAAAATGCTAGAGATTCAAGAAGAGATGAACACATTCCTAGATAGATATGGCCTACCAAAATTCAATTAATAATATAGGAACAACTTAAACAGATTCGTCATCAAGCTTGAAGGCATAACAAGAAAAGTCTAGAGCTAGATGGATCACTGTTGAATTATAACAAACCACTTAAGGCAAGCTAACACCTCTCAAACGGTTCCATAAGTAGAAAGACAAAGAACCCAACCAAACTCATTCTATGAAGCCAGCAGTACCATGATTCTAAAGACAGAGAAGGACACAAAACCGAATTATGCATCAATTTCTTCGACCAACATAATTGTGAAAGTTCTTGCAAATCAGATTTGCCTTGCAGGGGAGATACCATGTTCAAGAAGGGCACTGTGGATGTGCTGACCCCTGCAGTTTCCCCAAATGTGGAAAACTCAGTTGCATCATTTGTGGTAGTGGAGCACTGTGTTCACACTCTCCCTGGAACAATAATTCTTGCAAAGCAAATTCAAGGACATATTACAAAATCATGCACCATGAGCAGCTCAGTTTCATTCCAGGGATGAAATATTGGTTCAACAGATGCAGATCAATAATTGTAAGTCAGTACACTAAGTTCTTAAGAACAGAAATCACATGACAAAGTTCAGCATCACTTCAGGATAAAAGCCTGAATGCAACTAGGCTGGTGAGATGGCTAAGCGATTAAGGTACTTGCCTGCAAAGCCTAATGGCCAGGATTCAATTCCCCAGTCATCATGTAAAGCCAGATACACCAAGTGGAGCATGCATCTGGAGTTCCTTTGCAGGGGATGGTGCCTCTGGCATGCACATTCTCTATGTCTGTATCTCCTCTCTCTGTCTCTCTTGCAAAAAGAAAAGAGTGGATACCCACTCTTTCCCCACATATTTGATAAATTGCTCAAATTCTTACTGAAAGCCATATTCCAAGAGAAAAAATAAAACAAACAAACAGGAAATGGAGAAATAAAATTGTCCCTATTTGCAGATGATCAGAGTCCAGACAGAAAAGCCCCTAAATAGTCCACCAAAAAGATACAAAATTAGCAGCAGGTCTTAGCTGACCTGGTCTTAGTTCAAGTTTTGAAGCTACTTCAGACATTATAAAACATTTACAAAAAAAATCAAGCTATGCTGTTGGTTGGTACCTTGTATTAATTACTTAGTACCACACAAAACAAAACAAAGGCTTCAGTTTTTTTAAAAAACAAACTTGGCATCATTTTAGGTCACATTAGGTGTGAAAACCACCATGGTGGCTGTTGTACTCTATTTAGTCTCTAGATGTTCACACTCTGCCTTAGACTGCACACTGTTGGCCATTATTCACACTCATGTGCCCAGAGAAAAACTCAAGAAGAGGCAAACAACCTACACGAAAGAAAAAATATTTAAATATTGTTATTTATTTGCAAACAGAGAGAGAGAGAGAGAGAGAGCATGGGCACACCAGGGCCACCTGCCCCTGCAAAGGAAGTCCGCATGCATGCCACCTTGTGCATCTGGCTTTATGTAGTAATGGGGAATTGAACCTGGCTGACAGGCTTTGCAAGTAAGCACCTCTAACCAATAAGGCATCTCCCCAGCCCATGAAAGAAAAAAATTTTAATGAATCTAATTTAAATATTTTTAATTTCATCAGCCATGAATAGAAGCAAACATCTGTGTCATGCTTAGAACATATTGGGTAGGATTCAGATGTTTCACACATATTAAATCTTCACAACACACCATTGACTATAATATTCACTTACTAAAGATGAAGAAACTGAGGCTTAGCATGCAAAGCATCCAATAGTTGAAGAAGAGACAGAAGTAGAATTTAAAGCCAACTGATCAGCTTTGAGACTGTCCTCATAACCTTTCTACCATATTTCCTGTCCACCTCACAGGTAGCATGTTGTTGCCATTCCTTGTATTTAAAGATCTGCCCCAATTGAAGCCCATGGAATATAAGGTGCCAACCCTTTATTTACAAGCTATCAGGGCAAATCCAAACTGCTCTGCTGAAGCAATCCACCTGCCAGACAGAAGTCACTATGACTTCTTTACTTCTCCAAACATATAGTTAAAACTTAGTGACTTCTGAAAGGTTGGGTAAATATACAATTAGAGTAGAATCATTCTTAATTTTTAAAATAATTCAGAAGCATTAATTCTTAAGTTTAACCAAAGGTCTGCATAAAGTTATGCAAGTATATGGGATAGTAGCCTGTTTAACAGAGTACCTGACAGATTACTAATGACTAATGAATATTAAAGATGTTCATCAGGAAATCACTATAAATTCAAACATCAAGAAAATTTAAAGCATTGCTGACAACAAATTTTTGCTACTTAAAAGTAACAGCCAAGAATTGTTACTCGTCTTGTTAGAATATTAAGGCATCATTTTCTGTGTTTAAAAAAAATAGGTTCCATAAGTTCCAAAAACATCTTTTTACTGCCTTTTTGTTCTGCAAGGTTATGAATATTCAGAAGATACTAGTTAAAAATTAAAGTTCTAGATATATTTGTAAGCAAACTGTCTTATAATGCAATCACTGGACTCATAAGGGCAGTAGTGACCACACACATCCAACAAAACCATAATGGTTTGTGGATTGTCTAAACCACTGTTGAAGAAAGGAAAACAAGATTTTCCACTGCATTTGTGACCTCTAGAGGCCAACATGAATGTGATAGTTTATTCATTCAACACTGTATCTAAATACAATCTTCAGGGGTTTAAGATTTATAAGCATTAGAAACGTGAGCAAACTTAACAGAAAAAAGGTTCCATTTTGGATGGATATGTTGCCTTGGCTATCAACCACAGACCACAAATTAAAGTTTTAAATGATAATTTTTAAAAGACTCAGACATTTTGAAAACCATCATGGAATATGGAAATTTTGTCCATTGCACAGGAGAGGCATCCAGACAAATTACTTATGGTGAGAAATCATTGAATTAACGATGAACACAGTGAAATGTGCTGACTGGACCCTGGAATCAAACTCAACTCGGGGCTGGAGAGATGGCTTTGTGGATAAAATGCTTGCTGTACAAGCATGAGGGCATAGTTTCAGAGCCACAGGGCCCATGAAAAATTTCAGGCACGGTGACACATACCTACAATCCCAGCACCAGGTGGTGGAGACAGGAGGATCTCTGGGGCTTACTGGCTAGTCAGTCTAGCTGAATGAGTGAACTCCAGATTCAGCAAGACATCCTGTCTCATAAAACTAAGGTGGTGATAATAGACAACAGTTTGACAACCTGTCTATTGAACACAATAACAGTAGTAGGTTTCCCTCTGGGGCTAGGACCTCAATAGCCATGGACTTTTTTTTTTTTTTGATTTTTTTTAAATTTAAATTTAATATTTATTGTCCATAATGAGTTACATTATTTAGTGGGCAAACCATGCGTTGTTATCCCTCCCGACTTCCCCAATTCCCCCCCCCATCCCTGATCAGTTGTATATCCTCCTCCGTGGGCTGTCTGTATTAGTCCTCGTGACAAGGGATCCTGTATATCTTAGTACTCATCCCGGTCTTCCTGGCCCAAGTGTGTTGTTACTGATGGGTGCCATGCCTCCGGACAGTCTCCCCCACCACGGCTCTCACAATCTTTCCGCCCCCTCTTCCGCTCAGTTCCCTGAGTCGTGGTGGGTGAGTAATAAGGCTGCTTTAATGTTGCGAGCTTAGAGGTCCT
>PVHP010042506.1:0-14959 GCA_004024765.1 Zapus hudsonius
CAAATATGCAATTCTCAAAAAAAACCACAAATGGAGAATAGATAAAAATTTTCTATATCATTAGCCATCAGCGAGAAGCAAACCAGAACCAAATTGAGATTCCATCTCACCAGAGTCAGAATGGCAGTAATTAAGAAACCAAAAACAGGGCTGGAGAGATGGCTCAAAGGCTAAAGCACTTGCCTGGCAAACCTAATGAATTCGATTCCCCAGTACCCATGTAAAGCCAGATGCACAAAGTGGTGTATGCATCTGAAGTTTGTTTGCAGTGACTGGAGGCCCTGGCACACCCTCATTCATTATCTCTCTCTCTCTCTCTTTCTCCCTCTCTCCTCTATCTCTCTCTCTCTCTCTCTCTCTCTCTCTCTCTCTCTCTCTCTTTGCAAATAAATAAAAGAAACCAACAACAAATGCTGGAGAGGGTTATGTGTGGGGAAAACAACCCTTTCTACATTGATGGAGGGAATGTAAATTAGTCTCTGGAAATCAATATGAAGGTCCCACAAAAACTTAAAAATACAGCTACCATGTGATATAGTGATACAATTTCTGGATATGTACTCAAAAGGACCCAAATCAGCTTCTTATATCAATACCCCTATGGCTCAGGTGCCCTTCAACAGGTGAATGTATAAAGAAAATGAGGTATAAATGTACAATGGAGTTTTAACTCAGCCATAAAGAACAATGAATTTATGTTGTTTGCAAGAAAATGAATGGAACAGGAGATTATCACAGAAGGACTATAAACCAATTCCACAAAACACAAGAACTTTGAGCTTTTTCTCATGTGTGGAATCTAGTGAGGTCAAAAATACTGGATCTGTCCATAGGGTATCGCCTTATGAAGTGCACAAAATTGGGCTGAAGAAATGACTCAGTGGTTAAGGTGCTTGCCTGCAAAACCTAAAGAGTTGGGCTTGATTCCCCAGCACCCACGTAAAGTCAGATGCACAAAGTGGCACATGAGTCTGGAAAATAATAAAATAATTATTAGCACACTGACTGTGGTTGTCATGTGTGATATCTGGTACTCTTCTCAGGTAGATTTATTTTTTTTTCTTCTGTGTGGGATATCTCTTGCAGGATCTTCTGAAATTTTGGCTTTGTGTTCAAATAGTTGTAGAGCTGGTTTACTTCATGGAACACTTTCACTTCTCCATCTATCATGAGTGATAGCTTTGCTGGGTAGAGTAGTCTAGGTTGAAAGCCATACTTCTTTAGGCCCTGAAAAGCATTATTCCAACCCCGTCTGACTTTCATGGTTTCTAATGAGAAGTCTGAGGTAAGTCTCATGGCTTTTCCTCTGTAAGTTACGGTTTGCTTTTCTCTAGTAGTTTTGAGTATTTTCTCTTTGCTTTCTATGTTAGGCATCTTAATGAAAATGTGTCTTGGAGAATTTCTCTTCATATCCTGTCTGTTTGGAGTCCTCTGGGCCCCTTGAGAGTTGAGTGGGCTTTCTCTTGTTAGATATGGAAAGTTTTCTTGAATAATTCTGTTGAAGATATTTCCTATGCCCTTAGCCTGGGCTTATTATTATTATTATTATTATTTTTTAGGAGAGAATTGTTCAGGCTCCAGTATTTTGTGCACTTTCTGGATCCTGTTCCATTGTTAATTTCTACCTTTAATGCATTATGGTCTGATATGATGCAAGGAACTATGTCAATCTTCCTGAGTTTGTTTAGGGATGATTTATGCCCTAGGATATGATCAATTTTAGAAAAAGTCCCATGGGCTGCTAAGAAGAATATATATTTTGTGTCTTTGGGGTGGAATATTCTGTAAATATCTGTTATCCCCAGCTGGTTAATGGTGTTATTGAGCTCCGTTATGTCCCTGCTGATCTTCTGTTTGCTTACTCTATCTCAAGATGATAGAGGTGTATTAAAGTCTCCTACTATGATGGAGTTAGAGTCTATTTCTGCTTTATTTCTGAGTAGGGTTTCCTTTATGAACAGTGTTGCACCCAAATTTGGTACGTATATGTTAATGATGATAATAGCTTCCTGTTGGATCATTCCTTTGATGAGTAAGAAGTGACCATCATTGTTCTTTTTAATTGATTTTGTTGGAAAGTCTATTTTGTCAGAGATTAATGTAGCCACACCCACTTGCTTTTTCCTTCCACATGCCTGATAAACTGTTTCCCATCCTTTTACTCTAAGAATATTGCTGTCTTTAGAGGTAAGGTGAGTTTCCTGAAGGCAGCAGATGGAAGGGTCAATTTTTCTGATCCACCCTGCATGTCTGTGTCTTTTTCTAGGGGAGTTAAGTCCATTTATATTCAGAGATATATGTGAGTTTTGCTCTAAGCCCTGCCATGTTGAAGGGTTAATGGAGGTTGGTTTCTGTGCTACTGTTATTAGCACACTGACTGTGATTGTCGTGCCTGATCTCTGGTACTCTTCTGAGGTAGATTTCTTGTTTCTTCTGTGTGGGATATCTCTTGCAGGATCTTCTGAAATTTTGGCTTTGTGTTCAAATAGTCGTAGAGCTGGTTTACTTCATGGAACACTTTCAATTCTCCATCTATTATGAGGGATAGCTTTGCTGGGTACAGCAGTCTAGGTTGAAAGCCATACTTCTTTAGGCCCTGAAAAGCATTATTCCAAGCCCTTTTAGATTTCATGGTTTCTAATGAGAAGTCTGAGGTAAGTCTGATGGATTTTTCTTTATAAGTTATGGTTTGCTTTTCTCTTGCAGCTTTGAGTATTTTCTCTTTGCTTTCTATGTTAGGCATCTGAATTAAAATGTGTCTTGGAGAATTCCTCTTCATGTCCTATCTGTTTGGAGTCCTCTGGGCCCCTTGAATGTTGAGTGGGCTTTCTCTTGTTAGGTAGGGGAAGTTTTCTTGAATAATTCTGCTGAAAATATTTCCTATAAGAAAAAGAAAATATTTCCTATGCCCTTAGCCTGGGCTTCTTCTCCCTCTTGGATCCCCATGATTCTAATATGGGGCCTCTTTATGGTATCCCATAGATCCCTCAAATTTTGCTCACTTGATTTCTTGAATTTATTGAAACCTATAACATCCTTATTAATTTCTTCTGTGTTGTCCTCAATGTATGAGAGTCTGTCCTCCAGATTGTCAACTCTGGGACTCATTGATTCTACGGAGGTTTTTAACAACTCCATTTCATTTTTGGTTTCTGCTATAATTTTGCTTATAGTCTCCAATTCTTTGGTGAGATCCAATTTCTAGTCTACTTTTGTTTTTGCTAGGGATTTCTGAAAATCATTTTTAAGTTTTCTTAAGTCCTCATCAAATTTAATCAATTGATTGTCTAGCTTCTCCCATAGTTGGTTCACCTTCAATTCACTTAATGTGTTTCTGAATTCATTCATATTTCTCTCCATTAAATTTAGTCTGGAGTCTATGCTTGTGTTGGTGAGCTTCATTTCATTAATGTCTCTTTTCATAGTTTCCATATCAGCCATTAACTGCTTTATGTTTGCATTGTAGTTGTGTTCAGGAGTCATATTATTCTTTCTTTGGGATTGTATATTTGTTGTCTCTACTTCCTTGCCACTTTCTTGTTCCATAATGGGACTAGGGGCCCTGATTTGGGGAGTTCTGTCCTTGATTTCTGTGTTTTTTTTTCCATTAGTTTCTCCCCATGTCCAGGTAAGGGAGTGGAACTCAGGCACCCTGGGGAGTGCTGTTCAGCCCGCTTTGTTTCCAGTGGAAAGATCACCAGGTTTGATCTCAAGCAGAGGTCTTTCCTGTTGATGTGTTCTGCACCCAGCCAGGCTCAGATCTTTACCCATCTGGATCCCTCTGTATGTGACTATTTAGTCTTAGAGCCACCTCATAGGCCCCTGTCCATGATTGGTATGCTACAGTAGAAAAAGGCCCAGCACCCCAAGGTATATAGCCCAGTGTTTTTCCACATGACCTCAGCAAGCAGATCTGGAATGCTATCACCCCCACTAGGGGTAGAGACTCAAGGCTCTAGACTCTCCTTGGGCCAGTACTTGGTGGACCTATTCTGAGTCCACGTGCCAACCCAGCCCCAGCCGCCCAGACTCAAAAGCATGGTGAGTGCTTCCTATTGCTCATGTAATCCGTGTTCTCAAATTCCTGGACCAACCTGTGTCCTTCCTTCTGTCGCACATGGTCCCTGGTGCCCGCTAAACTACCTATGCCCTCCTTCCAGTGGTGTGTGGTCCCTACCTGAACTGGCCTTTGCCCTCCCAGCAGTGGAAGAGGTACGCAGGTATCTGCCAGAGGCCTGACCACACCCAGCAGCTCTGGATCTGAGCTAGGTCAGTTTGCACTAGAAGCGTGTCTCCCTGTGTGTGTGTGTGGGGGGGGGGTTGTGGAGAGAAGTGTGCCCATGGATCACGCACTGGATGGAAGGGACCCTGGGAGGGAGAGACGCTCATCTGGCAAGGGCTTGGGGCGTTGGTGGGAGATTGTGGTGGGGGAGGTGCGGCTCTCCTTTCCTCTGCAGAGCAGAAAGCCACTGGAACCCTGTCTGGGCTGGTGCAGGAGCTGGGGAGAGGGTGGGCTTGGGTTCAGGACCGACTGGGTTCCGGGGTTTGGATCTCAGCTGGAAAATCAAACCTTTACGTAGAGAGTCCTGGCGAGGCAGCTACTCATCCGCCATCATGCTCTACCTCTTACTTTATGAAGTTTTAATAGCAATATGGCCAAAATATTTTCCTAATTGATTTGATATATTATAATGACCTTTTCATGTAATATATATAAGAACAGTATGCTACAATAACTTAGTAAAACACTGATGTGACCTATTGATAAACAATGATATTTTGGAACAGCATGTACCACTTTGTGTTTCTGTCTTTATGTGAGCATTGGGGAATTGAACCCTGGGCTGGCAGGCTTTGCAAGCAAGCACCTTTTACTACTTAGCCATTTGCCCAGAACCAGCATATCTCTTGATATTGCCCCTTTCTATGTTTTGTGAACAGCATTCTTAACACCCAACTTAGAAGAATGCTTAGCTATAATGCACACCTTTTCAGTAACTTGGAATGAAAAAGAATTGTGATTGGTAACATAATGGTGCCTTTCATAAGATCTATATTCAAATGAAGTCTTACATACATAAGATGTCTGATTGGATGAAATGGAATACATTCATGGTCCAATTATAAATCATGGAATATTCGGGGCAACTAAGAACTTGCTCTAGTCTACAGCACTTTAAATTTCAAAAATTTCCACCCTATTTCCTTGTAAAGGCTGAACCTCCTTAACCCAGAATCATGGAGCTAGAAAAATGATGCCAGTCACATTGGGACATGTGTACAACAACACAAAACCTAAAATTCTCTAGGCCTAATCCACTCTGTTGTAGAGTTCCTGGAAACAAGAAGCCTTTGTGGCAAACCTCTACCTCTAAGCCAGATAAGAAGGGCATCGTTACAGCAGTTTTTAAATCTGTGTGCATATCACCATTAGTGTTCTTTAAGTTTTTATTGTAAGAATTCCTATTGATGTTCATTTGCTTACAGATAAACAAACATGTAATAGAATGAGGCAACTGGACTTTTCAACTGGCAGCTGTTGGACTCTCCATTGTTGCTATGGCTACCATGAGCAAAAGGACTGTAAGTCAAACAACCAGACAGATATTTTTAATGTCATTTTCAGGGGTCTTGAACACTCTATGTACACCTTGAAAAACTTATACAAAGATCACTATTGATTATCATTCTTCAAGGTAAAGTCTTAGTTGGGGTGCTTGAAACTGTTTATGACAGACTTATTATCATAAGCTAAAGGAACTCTGCATGACTATGCAACTATTTCCCCTTGGCCTAAGATGGAGCACTTCCTTTGGTGGCCTAGGAGAAAGACTATGGTAGTTGATACAAGGCCAAACTGGGATTAGTCCAAAACCCAAGCTTCAATAAAAATGATTGATTCTAAGAGGCAAGGCTGGGATTGTTCCAAGCAAATGGTTGGGATTGCCCCAAATATACCTTCTCAGGGTGTGTAACCAAGCTACTCAGTCTCAACTGCTAGATACTCCCCTGTATGGAGGGCTCTGCTATTGTACCAGCACAATGAAGGGTTTCTCTTGAGGGTCTTTTCTTACCTACTTTCAATAGTGCAGGCTGAGCTGATAACATGAAGAAAGAAGTTGCAGACTGAGGATTGATGGATCACACTTGTAATCTTAGCATGAAGGATGTAGCAAAAGGAGGATCCAGATTTAATTGCCAGCCAGGGCCACATGAGACCCTGACTGTAAAGGAAAGAAGGACAGAAGGAGGGAGGGGAAAATGAAAGACCCAGAGCAGAGGAGAGACAGTGGCATGGCAGTGGCAGTGGCTGCTGAGCAGCAGGCAGGCCACGTTGTGGAAGAGACAAGGCAGCCAACTGAGAGCTGAAGAAGCAGCTGAGCAGGTTGAGTGGCCACAGAAGGAGAAAGACAGGCAGTGGGAGTAGAGACAGCAAGAGAGAATGGAAAGATGATAAGGAATTTTTAAAAGGCTATGAGAAACCAGAGAAACTGAAATCCCTGACTGCTGGAAGAGTGTCAGAGAGCTATCACCTCCTCAAGATTAGAGTCTCAGACCCTGGGGCTGAGGCCTGTAACACTGGCCAATATTATGGGATAAGAAATCCCAACTTCCTAGGCCTGAGCAAGAGCTGTAACACTGGATGCTATCAAGAGCTGAGGACTCCTGAACCCTAGGCCTGCTTGGAAGTTACAACACCAGCTGCAACCATTCCCCACATTCTAGGACCACACAAGAGCTAGAATATTTGTCAGAGTAAGGGTTCCTGCTTCTGCACCTATCTGTCTGTACCTGAGTTAAAGAAAAGCTTCAGGGATTAGCATATGAGTAGCTTCTCACCTACCCAGCATTAACTTCTTGCTGTGTAAAACAAAGACTCCTGTCTAGCTGATTGTTAAAATCTCCAGGGTGATCAAAAAATCCCTTCATCAAATATAAAAGGTAGCATGGCAAAATTATAGTCTTTAAACCCAGAACACAAACAAAAATATGAATATTTATTTAACCTTAAAATGCCCTTAAGTATTAAACAGGTTTAAAGTGGTGTTCTTAACAATGTTCTCAGCTCAGGAAAATGACCCCAAACTATAAAATTTGTGAATAAATATGAGATCATAAAAGCTCATGGTTTAAAAAATGTTAAACTACACATCTAAGTAATTTTTAGAGACAAAATGGATAATATAGAAAATATTTATTCCAAATGATAGATCTTTCAATTAGCTTTGATAACACAACTGAAAACAGTGATATATGTGTGAATTTGTAGGAAATATAAACAACAGCAATTAAGCCCACCTGGTTTCCAAAGGGGATTTACTAAGAAAGAAAAAAAAAAAAGAAGCCATCGTAGAGACATGTCATAGCAAATGTCTAGGCTTCCAAAAGGGAAGACCTTTAAGGATGAGAGGTATTTTTGTTTCTGCTAATGTTATACTATGCAGAGAAAAGAAATGTAGCCAAGGTTTTCCTGAGTTGTTCAATTCTTTGATAATATAGGTTCCAAAGTATTTTTTTAAAGCGTTAGCAGTAGGTAAAGGGAGACTAAGCATATGAGAACAATCAGTGGCTTCATGCACAGCTCATTAAAGCAAGGCATCTGCGCGGTGGAAGGCTGGTGCTGGGTGGTCACGTGACGTGCCAGTTGGAGTGCCCGCCCTCGGTCCCCAGGGCGCGGTCCGGAGCCTTCTCTCTCATCCCTGGGCTCCGGATAGTTGCTTCCTCTTCTCCCAGGTGAGTGTGAGGGCTTTGCACTCTGACAGAGAAATGCTGGGTAGGGAATGTGGAGCGGGTCCATAGTAGGGAAATGTTGGAGGTGGGTTTCGGGTCGAGGGCGATGGGCTAGGGTGCCAATAGAAACCGCAGTGAGGAAACCAAGGCTGTGGGGGAGCTTGCAGACAATATGCAGACTGTAGAGAAGACGGATTCCCCCATGTCCTCTCGCTTGCCTCTGAGACCCCTTACTTACTCCGTCCTTGGTCCCAGAGGAATCAGGACCAGTAGGCTGGAAGGTGCCCTCGCTCGCTCGAGATGGAGTAGAAATAATCCCCTCTACCTTTCTGAGTATAGAGACGTTTTCCGCCTAGGTGGGGACGCAAGATGCAGCCAGGGAGGGGGACATGCTAACGCAAACGTAGTTTGGACAGCATCCTCGTTTGGTGCCTAAGGCTTGAAAAGAAATGGCGTCTGGGGAGCAGGGAGGGGTGACAGAAGAAAAGGTTGGGTGACAAGTGCTGGGATTTAGGACAGGTACCCAATTCCTGCAAGTCCACTAAGCACACAGCCCCTGTCTGTCTGCAGATCCGCATTTCTGTTGTTCCCAGCGCACTGAGAGGTCTGCAAAGGAGAATAACCTGCCCAGATTCCCTGCAGGTCAGTGGACGGCGACTGTACGGGCAGGGGCAGAAGCAGAATTTCGGGTCCCGCTGCTAGTCCCCACCCCTTCCTACATATTACACAAAGCTTGCTAAACCGAGGAAGCACAGAGAAGATGGCAGAGCCTGGCAGTCAGGGCATGCACGGTATCTCACTAGAGGCGGGAATTTAGGGAAAAAACAGACTGGAGACAAGCGTGGATTGCAGTCCACTTTAGGAGTCAGAAACACACATTAAATGAATTTGCATGCCACCAACCCACCCCATCCCTCCCCGCCAATATCTCTTCTGTGCCCTCACTCTCCCATGACTCCTCTCTTCCCTCTACTCTTACCCACAGGACAGGAAAAGGAGGGGACTCTCCACATGGAAGAAATTCACCGTGAAAATGAAGGAAAACCTTCCAACCAAGGATCCATGGAGAAGGGAAAGGAGGAGGGAAAGCCAGCAGTGTCTGGTACTCTGGAAGACAAGGAAGTGCTAGGAAAGGAGGGAAAGGCCAAAGGTGAGGAAGTGCTAAGCGATCAGGCAAAGCTGGAGCTCCTGAGAAAGGCAAAAGAGGAGGGGATGCCAGAGAAAGAGGGAAAGCCAGATAATGAAACAAGGGCTGCAGAAAAGCGCCCAGCTGATGATAACATACCCCGGAAAGCCAAAAGAAAAACCAACAAGGGGCTGGCTCACTGCCTCAAAGAGTATAAAGAGGCCATACATGATATGAATTTCAGCAATGATGAGATGATTAGAGAATTTGATAATTTGGCTAGAGTGAAGGAGTACAGGAGAAAAATGAAACAGAAAATGGGGCGGATTTTTTGGATGCAAAGAAGTTTAGAGGACCCCTTCTACCCAAGGGGTCCAAGAGAATTCAGGGGTGGCTGCAGGGCCCCACGGAAGGACACGGAAGATATTCCTTATGTGTAATGCTCCTAGCAGGCATTTGCTCTAATCTTATAGACTGTGCTTTGGGCATCCTTCCTGTTGCCAGCAGCATTTTTTGTTTCACTTGTAATGTTCTATGTTTCTGTAGCAGATTTTCATTAGTTGCATGGAAAAAATGTTTATAGTGTATAGTGAAAAACAAAAAAGACCTTGCAGAATAATGTTTATGGCATTTGCCCACCTCTGTAAAACTGCAAAAGTTATTTACATAGTAATCTGTGTAAAGAAAGCAAATTTGCGGATTTGGCACAAACAGATTCCTAGTGGCTGTCTGTGGGTGATATTATGTTTCTCTGTCTATTGTCTGCTAAAATGATTATTTTGTCATAAATGAAATATAGTAAACAGAAGTAATGCATAATTTATCAAAAAAACTGTTCAGTAAGCTTATGAAGGCAGTGGGTTCAATTAAAATTTTTGTTCATAGATGTAAAGTTGGAGGTAAATTTGCTTTACCTCTGGGGCTCCATGCTGAGAGAATCACCCTAACATTTTCTCATCATCTACTGCTATCTGAGGCCCTGCCTCTTAAAACAAGTGAAAAAGCCCATAATGAAACTCATTACTTTGTATACTAATTAAAAATCCTAATAAAAGTCAGTATATTATTTTTAAAGGCCATTATGAAACTTGTATGGCTAAAGGTGGAATAACTTGTTTCTAACTTTATGAAAATAATATTTCCAAGAAGATATGGAAGTACAAATTAAATGTAATTTGTGATGCTAATCTTTATAAATAGATGCTAATAGATACTACCTATGAGATAAATCTAGACTCTGAATTTAGACATGTGCTTATTCAATGGACTCTCAATGTTTATCGAGGCAACTCTATTTCTTTTTGTGTCACCAGTTCATGTCTCAATCACTGTCATGCACTCTGAGTGAATAAAGTTGACAACCTTTAAAAAATCTACTGCTGTAACACACAGCCTTTTCATGTGTTAAATGGGGATAAAACTTGCCTTCCTGGGTTGTGGAGAGGCACCAGGCACATGAGCTGTTTGGCTGGCTCCTACCCTCTTCTGTGCCCTAGAAGTGGTACTTGGTCACTCACTTGGAGGGTGGCTAAGGGGGGGGGTTCTCACCTGTCTCTGGGAATAATTTTAGATAACTGATTGGTGGGCACTACTCTCTTGTGTAATAGCCTGTCTCCTTAGCATTATACTTCCTCTTGTATCCACTGCCCCTCCTAAAGTTCCTGCAGCTGTTGGTGGACTGGAGGCCATGATGAAGACAAGCAGCACTCTGTTCCTCTTTATCTACAGTAGACTTTCCTTAATCTTTTGTCACTTAGGCCTCAATCATATAAAGTTTGTGCAAATTACCTCACATGCTTTTTGTCATGTTCCCTCTCTCTCTCTCTTTCTCTCTCGCTCTTTCTTTCTCCAGAGAGAGAGAGAGACAGAGAGAGAGAGAGAGACAGAGAGAGAGATTTTGCATATTGCAGCTTCATCAGATGTTAGATACTAGAGATTGAAGCAAGAAAAAAAATCTAAGTGACCAGATACTGTGCTGTTCTCACTTGCAATCTCTTGCTGACTGACACTGTTTACTTAGGAATTATCTCCCAGCAAAGTCAAGTCTGGCCTCTCCATTTCACTAGTCATATTCCTTTATGTAAATTTCCTCCTAGGTCTTTGGTACTCTTTTATTTGCTTTATAGTATATTTAAAGTAAGATTTTAAGAAAGAAACTTGTAGATTTATAGAATTATTGTAAAGATAACAGAATTTTCATATACCATACCAGATAGCCACTATTATTTATGTACCACATTTGAAACATACATTTTTCCCAGTGAGCCAATATTAATACATTATTACTCCTGAGTACATACTTCACTCAGATTCCACCCAAAATTTTTGTTCTATTTCATCAAAATTACTACATCACATTTTGTCATCATCTTTCCATAGACTCCTTGAGATTGTAAGAATTTCTTAGATTTTCATTATTTTTGCTTACTTTGACAGTTTAGAAACACACTCGTCAGGTATTTACTGCTTTACATTTTGGGTTTGCATTTTATTTTTCATGTGGTTATTCCAGTGTTGGTTGGTTTGGGGTAAGAAGACTATAGAGGTAAAATGGCATTCTAATATTATGTAATGGGTATATTTTATCAATGTCACTTACCACTGTTGATGGTCACTTAAGTTGGTCACTGAGAAGAAGTAATGTCTGTCACATTATGGGCTTTTCATACTTAAGGAAAGGAGTGTTGTAACCCACCTCCTAGATTGCAAGAGTGCCTCCAAAAATTATCTGGAATTCTGCACAGGATATTTGACTCTTCTCTAATTATGTATTCATATTTATCACAATATAGACTCAAGGATATTTAGTTTACATTTTCTTTTTAAAATACTTTTTATTTATTTGCAAGGAGAGAGAAAATGGGCATGCCAGGATCTGTAGCCACTGCAAATGAACCCCAGATGCATGTGCCACTTTGTGCATCTTGCTTTATGTGGGTTCTTGGAAATCAAACTCAGATCTATAGGCTTTGTAAGCAATTGCCTTAACCACTGAGCAATCTTCCTGGCCCCATTTTTTATTGTAATAAAACCCTGCATGCTTTGTTGTTCAAATCATTTCTACTTTGGCCATTGCAAACATTTTTCAGTTAGCTACTATATTCATTCCTTCTCTGTTATTGTACTGTCAGATGTTTGTACTTTCTGGCATGAACAGATGCTCTGAAGAGGTATGGTGGTGCATACACCTGTAATCCCAGCACATGAGAGGCTGTTGTTAAGAGGATGTTATGTCTGAAGCCAGTTTTAGCTACATAGTGAGTTTGAGGTCAGATGCTACTATATAGCAAGTCCTAGTTTCAACCAACAAATGCAACAATAAGCTCTAGTCTTACCTGGCAATATTTCTTATCCAAATTCCTATATTCAACCATTTTTTTCAAGGAGCTTTCATAACTTTTGCTGGAGAATGGAATTAAATATGAAGATAGGGGTTCTAAACATACTTAGCAACATCTTTGCTTTTAGGCTATCTCAGTTAACAGATAAAATGTGTGTGTAATTGTATATATGTGCATATATCTTTACATTTATAAGGAAAATATATAAGCAATTCTAAATATATGTGTAGCAACTGTACCCAAACAACCTAAACCTAAACAGGTTTATATTGACTTTCCTAAGTATGGCATGGGTTATTCTAGTCTTATTTGTTTATTTATAACCTAATTCACCCATGTGAAACATATCCCATTGTACACCACCTATTTTGTTATTTGCTCAATTTCGTTCTACATCTATAGTAGTTTTCCTTGTGGGAAGCAACTATAGCCATTACAGTGCTATATTGTTCTTGTTGCCTTGAATCTTCTGGACTCCACTCAATTCTGAATTGACTTAAGTATGTTATTCTCTCATCCTTTTCCGTGAACTTGTTTCATATATTTATAATACACTAATATTCTTCATAACATTCTGCCTTTAGAGAGTCCTTTTATACATGACAATTTCAAATTTCAATGGGTCACTGGATATAGGAAAACAAACTTTATCCTGTATCTTTGCCTTCTATTAGTGTGAATAATTCAACACCATGAGGCAGCACAGAGGGTGACTACAACTGATTCCAAGATAGGTGAAACAACTTACTTAAGATTCCAGGAAAGCGTTTATCTTGAGTATATGCCCAGGACTGCAGTTGCTGGTATATATGATCACTCCATATATGACCCTTAAGGGAACTAACAGACTATAGAAGTGAGCAACTTCAGAGGAGGATAGGCTTAGTCTGGTGAATTTCTTCTGATTACACTGTAGTCATGGGTTTTGAGAAGCAACTTCAGACACTTGATGTTCCTTTCTCACCACATTGTTTCTCGATGTATATTATGCCCATGTGAGATCCACTAATGATACCAAGCTTCATCATGTAAGATGATATTTGCCCAGTTTCTCCAATGTGCAGTAACTTCTTCCCACTTGTTTACTGCTTTTTTAAATTTTATTTTATTATTATTATTTTGCTTCTGGTGTATGCATGTGTGAAGGTATGGTGCATGTATGTGTGTGTGGAGTGTGTGTACTGGTGCACATGTGAAGGCCAGAGGAGGATGGCAGGTATCCTATATCAATCTGACTTATTTCCTTGTGACAGGGTCTCTGGTTTCTTAATGAATCTGGAGATAGAATTTATTTTTTTCCTGCTAAGCTGGCTGGCCAGCAAGCCCTAGTATCCCTTCCCCCACCCACCCAGTACCAGAGATATAGGTGAGCATAGCTATTCTGGCCTTTATACATGGAAGGTGGGAATCTGAAATCGGGTCCTCATGCTTGCAGAGCAAGCATTCTTACCTAATGAACCATCTCCCCAGTCCACCTATTGTCTTCTTTACATATAAGTTGCTAGCTAAATCCTGGGTTGGGGATCAGAATTAAGCTTCATCTCACCTAGGGCAGATAGCTACACAAAGTATTTGCAATTATTTTGTAAAAACAGTTTACCTTACCCTACCTATTTCTTTATTAACTCAGATATTTGTTAATATCAGTAAGGCCTTGTTCATGCTTCTTTCACTGTAAGGAAAATGCCAGCACTATGACTTCTTTGGTGCACCCTGCAGTGAGGACCCAGGGAGATTAGATTACTGGGATTCCTGGTAAAGTCAGGATACAGAAATTTAGTGGGATTCTAGGCTCTGCTTCTGAACAGGCATGAACAGGGAAGTTTCACTCATTTAATTACTTTCTCCTTCCTTCCTATAACCTGACTGAAAATTTGGATTTAATAGTAAGTTATCATAATAAAGTTTAAAAATAGAGAAGCTACAAGTTAGACTATTTATTTATATTAATTTCAAAAACTTCAAATTCTACCTAACAGATCACCTGTCCATAGGAATCACTTATAACCCTGACTCATCTCCTGCCTGTTTGCTATTTCATATATTTATAATACATTAATATTCCTTCATCACATTCTGCCTTTAGAGAGAGTTTCCATACATGGTAATTTCAAATTTCAGTGGGTCACAGCATATAGGAAAACAAATAACTTTTTGTATATTAACTTTTATCCTGGATCTGGTGGCCCATCATCTCAACAAGATCCCCTGTATAAAAATAACTCCATGAACCAGAGCATAGATAACACAAACAACACCTACAAATAAAGCAAAAGAAGTAGCATGCACTTACACTTACAGTATGAGCTAATCTCTGGGGTCACTTTGTGTTGCAGGAAGATATTGCTGAGAGAGCTAAAACATTCTTTTAAGTACTCATTATTTTTAGGCCTCCTAGTTGATATTTGTCATGGTTTGATACAGGTGTCCCCCACAAACAATTGAATGTGTTCTGATAGATTGATCCTCAGCTGATGGCAATTCGGGAATTAGAACCTCATTAGAGCTGTGTTGTTGGGGGTGGGCTTATGGGGGTTATAAGCCAGCTTCCCCTTGCTAGTATTTGGCACACCTTCCTGCCGCTGTTTGCAGTCCTTGTGGCAGAGGTGATGTCCAGCCCTCTGCTCATGCCATCATTTTCCCTGCCAGAATGGAGTCTCCCCTCGAGTCCGTAAGCCAAATAAACCCATTCCTCTACAAGCCACTTTTGTTTGGGTTCTCTCTGCGCAGCAACTAAGATGCTGACCCCAACAGTTTTGGT
>PVHP010042507.1:0-14955 GCA_004024765.1 Zapus hudsonius
TCAATCTCTAACTCCAAGCTCAATGATTCTTAACCAATAACACAAGTCTCTTGGAGATTCAATTCCGCCCCTCCAGCTCGGCTACTCACAGTCCGGGAAAACTTCATCCGGTGCTGGCAGCTCGCCTTGGCACCCATCCATAGTCCTGGAATTCACTGGGTCTCCATTGCAACCCACAGTTCATTCTCATGGCCCCATCAGGCTCCATGCAGGCAACCTTGCACACCTGCTTCACATGCCGATGGCCATTTTTCAGAAACACATCTTTGTTGCAAATCCAATGACCCTCTCTTCTTCTATTTGCCATACTCCACAGAACCAGGTGGGCTACCAACTTGTTAATCCAGGGGGGAGCAAAGCATTTAGGCCCCTTACTTCAAAGAGTCCGCATTCTTCCTGTTGTTCTAATGCAGACCAGCTGGCCCAATCTCAGTGGTTGTAATCTCTCAAGCAATTGCAGGTGAACGGGCAGCAGTTTCGACCCAAAGATCTTTCTTTCTGTGCAATCTCCATCTGCTCACACCAGTCCATCTTTACGTAAAGCAACCCTGCACAGGTTTCCAGGACACAGGCAGGCAGAATGCAGCAAGCCTCGCACGCAAACTGCTTCTGGCACAGTCCTGACAAAGTTCTTTCTCACCCTTGTAAGCCAAACCTCACAGTCCATAGTCACAGCACTGCAAGGTCTCTCTCAGGACAAGGTTTCCAATCCATCCACATTCCTCTTGTAGATTGCTTCCAAAAGCCCAAAGTCACAAGATCAGAGTTCTAGCAGCAACAGGTGACCCCACTTCTGGTACCAAAACTGTTGCAGTCAGCTTTCTAGTTGCTGCGCAGAAAGAACCCAAACAAAAGTGGCTTGTAGAGGAATGGGTTTATTTGGCTTAAGGACTCGAGAGGAGACTCCATCATGGCAGGGAAAACGATGGCATGAGCAGAGGGCTGGACATCACCTCTGCCACAGCACTGCAAACAGCGGCAGGAAGGTGTGCCAAACACTGGCAAGGGGAAGCTGGCTTATAACCCCATAAGCCTGCCCCTGACAAAACAGCTTCATCGAGGTTGTAAAACCCAAACTGCCATCAGCTGAGGATCAATCTATCAGAACACATTCAATTGTTTGTGGGGGACACCTGTATCAAACCATGACATTGGGGAACCATAGGTGTGTTGGCTACCTATGTGAGCTGAGCTAAAACCCAGGCTTATTGAAGGCATTTTACCAATGAGTTTGGACTTCAAAGTCTAGACTGATCTCTGGGAATGTGGGCAATGATTTCAAATATGTAAGAATCACCACTTTTAGAACCCTAAAGTTTTTGTCCTTGTCTAGTTTATGCCCCTTTCAAGGTAGAACTCTTTATTGCTAGTTACCTTTTTTTTCTGTCATCTCTTTTAACATCACACTGGATGACTTGAGGTCAATGGAAGGCTCCAGAGCTTGTGTAGCCATCATAGGTTCTTGGACCTCAGAGTGTAGTTTAGAAGAGTCTTCGAGAAATTCATCTAGAATGGACAGCGCAGTACCTGTGCCTAAAAAGATGATAATGTAGAGGTGAAAATGAACAAAGAATTATATCTCAATAATGAAGGAGTACTAACTAAACTGATTAGAAGGGCAGCTTCTGTCACTCCATGATGCTACACCCAGTTATGATAATGTCAAACAAATCAAGATGATAAAAGTTATTCTCTGGGGGCTGGGGAGATTGCCAGTGGTTATATTAAAGCAAACTATAGAAATATGAGAGTGAGCTTACTGTCCTCCCCCTTATTCATTGTTACATTCTGCAGGCCACAGATGGCCAGTCATATAGCATGATGTGAGAAACTACCAGAGCTTTGAAATTCAGTGAGACAAAGAAGCAACTGTTTTAACTGTGATAAGGAAGATAGGGAAGAAAATGAGATTATTTGAGCTCCTCCAGAACCCATTGTAAATGTATAGGTTTTTCAGCAAGCACCTTGTGGTAGTTTGATTGAATGTCCCCTAATAGATTCAAAAGTATTAAAGATTTGACTCCAGTCTCTTGGCTGGAGGAGGTGTCACCTTGCCCTGGGCTCCTAGGGTATTCTAAGGTGGATGTGAAACTCCAGGGATACATATGCAAAAAGCATTTAAAGCTAAAGTCTGGCCTGCTGTTGTGTTGGAGTTAGATTGTGCTTGCTAGAGTTGCTGGTACTGGATCTCTCTCAGGTTTGGATCTGTGAAAGGGGGCCAACCTTTCATTATATATATATATATATATATATATATATATATATATATATATATATATATATATATATATATATTTTGGTTTTTCGAGGTAGGGTCTCACTCTAGCCCAGGCTTACCTGGAATTCACTGTGTAGTCTCAGGATGGCCTTGAACTCATGGTGATCCTCCTACCTCTGCCTCCCAAGTGCGTGTTTCACCACGCCCGGCAACCTTTCATTATTGAACTTCCCCTGATCTGTTACTTTAATAGATATTTTCCTCTCAAAACTGTGCCTGGGCTGGGCTTGGTGGCGCATGACTTTAATCCCAGCACTCGGGAGACAGAGGTAGGAGGATTGTTGTGAGTTCGAGGCCACCCTGAGACTACATAGTGAATTCTAGGTCAGCCTGGAGTAGAGCGAGACCCTACCTCGAAAAACCAAAAAAAAAAACCAAAACTGTGCCTGGTTTGGAGACTCATCCCCTCATCCCAGTGGTGTATGGCTGACTACGACACACCTTTAACTCCTGTGTCATCTCTTCAGTTCAATAATTTTATATAGTCTACAGAAGATTCAAAAAGAAGTCAGTGGAGTAGAAGCAAGAAAACACTCCCTAAAGTGAAAACACTCACAGTCTCTAAAGAGAGAAAAAAAAGTTCAATACAAAATAATGACGATATAAAATATGGACAAATCGAACTGTGACAGTTAACTCCTTTAGGCAAGTTCCATAGACCCCATCCCCTTGAGTGGGAGGTGTTTCTAGCTAGAGCTCAAACCTAGATGCTAAAACTGATTGGTAAGGTATGGACCAACCAGCTGTTTCTCTGACTTACCTGGTGGAAGTCTTAAAAAGTCACTGAAACAAAGTCCAGTCTCTTTTCTCACACACATGGTACACATGGTCTAGAAGAAGCACCTCTGAATCTCCAGGGTCTTGGTAAGGTTCCCCCAGCCCACACCATAGCCTAATGGGCTGGAGAAATAACTCCATTGATAAAGCGCTTGCCTTGCAAACATGAAGATGAATTCCATCCCAGAACTCATGTGAAATGTTAGTCAAGGCTGCAAACTCAGTGCTTGGAAGATGGAGATAGGCAACCTAATTGGTGAGTTCTCAACCAATGAGACTCTGTCTTAAAACAGGTTCTGAGGATGACAGCCAAAGTTACCTTCTGGCCTACACACACACACACACACACACACACACACACACACACACACACACGCACGCACGCGCATTCACACACAGAATGCACCCACACAAATCTAAGCACACATGTATGCATACCACACATGCAAAAAAAAAATCAAAGGATGATGAGGCTAGAGTGATGGCACAGCGGTTAAAGTGCTTGCTTGCAAAACCTAACAACTCAGGTTTGATTTCCCTGTACCCATGTAAAGCCAGATGCACAAGGTGGCAAACGCATCTAGAGTTCATTTGCAATGACTCGAGACCCTGGTGTACCCATCCTCTTTCTCTCTCTGTCTGTTGTCTCTCTCTTCTTGCAAATAAATAAACACATAAGAAATAAAAAAAAAAAACCTCCACTGGGCATGGTGGCACATGCCTTTAATCCCAGCACTCATGAGTCAGAGGTAGGAGGATCACCATGAGTTCAAGGCCACCCTGAGACTACAGAGTGAATTCCAGGTCAGCCTGGGTTAGAGTGAGACCCTACCTCATAAAACCAAAAAAAACAAAAAAAAAAACAAAAACAAAAAAGTTGAGAAATTACAGCAGAAAATATAACAAAAAAATGAAAATTTAGAGAAGGAAGAAAATCAAGTCTAATTCAGAGTCAGTATTTGATTAATAGAGTGTCCAAAGATAATGGCAGTGAAGAAAATATCAAAGAAATAAATTAAGTAATTTTTCCAGGCTTGGGAGGCATGAAAAGAATTAATAGAATGAAAAGAAAATCACAAAAGCTCATCACAGAGCAATCTCAGGGGAACAGATCATTTCTGAAATCTACAAAGCAAGGCAGATATAAAGGTCTTGGGGAACTTCTCAAAAACAAGACTGCATGTTTTTAAATTTTTATTATAGAAAAATTCTAAATGCACGTGATGATTAATGTTAACTGTCACCCTGTAATGCTAAAGCCACCTAAGGACAGCATTCTGGAGTGTCCTTGAGAAAGTTTCTAGACTGGGTAGGTTGAGGGGAAAACCCACCTTAACTATAGTGGTAACATTATAAGGGCTGGGCTCTGGGGCTGAATATACACCAGCATTCTTCTCTCTCCACTTCTCACTGCAAATGCAATCTGACCAACTGCCTCAAGCTCATGTGGCCATGGCTCCCTTGCCATGCTGGACTGCACCCACAAAGTGAATCAGAACAAACATTTCCTCCTTGTCTTTCTACTTAACTCTAGAGGTAGCAGAAAATAATACACTTTTTCTAGAATTCTGAAACTAAAAAATTAAAATTCCTCTGTGGAGACAATAGGTCCGTGGCTGTCAGGAAAGGCATCAATCACAACTGGGCATCAGAAGTATTTGCCATCTTGATTGTGGGAATGTTTCCATGGATATGGACATCCAAATGTATCACATTGACTTTCAAAATGTAAAGCTTGTGAAATTTCTATTATGCCTCAGTCAAAATTAAAACTTTACTGTAGGCCAGGCGTGGTGGCGCACGCCTTTAATCCCAGCACTCGGGAGGCAGAGGTAGGAGGATCGCCATGAGTTCAAGGCCACCCTGAGACTACAGAGTGAATTCCAGGTCAGCCTGGACTAGAGTGAGACCCTACCTCGAAAAACAAAAACAAACAAACAAACAAAAAACTTTACTGCACACAGCCGGGCGTGGTGGTGCATGCCTTTAATCCCAGCACTCTGGAGGCAGAGGTAGGAGGATCGCCATGAGTTCAAGGCTACCCTGAGACTACATAGTGAATTCCAGGTCAGCCTGGGCTAGAGTGAGACCCTACCTCGAAAAACCAAAAAAAAAAAAAAAAAACTTTACTGCACACAAATATTTGTGTACACATACAAGAAACACAAGCGAGAGCACACATATTAAGGACGTTAGAATGGCTAATTTCCTAAAGATCAGGAAGAAAGAATGTCAAAGAAGAATGGCACAGGAGAAGAGGTACTAGGTTGCATATGGAGAGAAATAAACTTAAGAATCACAAGACAAGACCTTACAGGGTAGGGAGGAAAGAAAGCAGAAAAACATTTTTAATTGACTCAGCAAAAATAACGGTTTTGTTATTTGTTTGTTTGTTTGAGGTCAAGTCTCACTGTAGCCCAGGAAACCTGGAATTCACTCAGAAGCACAGACTGGTCTCATACTCACTGCAATCCTCCTTAGTCATCGGTGTGTTGCAATTAAAGGTGTGCACAACAACTCCTGACTTCAGTATTCTTTTTTTGAAATATTTTTTTTGAAATATTTTTATTTATTTGCAAGGAGAGATGACAGATAGATAGATGGATGGATGGATGATGAAGGGAGAGAGAGAGAGAGAGAGAGAGAGAGAGAGAGAGAGAGAGAGAGAGAGAGAGAGAGAGAGAGAGATTGGGTGCACCAGGGCCTCTTACTGCTGCAAATGAACTCCAGATACATGCATGCACCACTTTGTGCTTTGTGTGGGTGCTGAAAAATCCAACCCAGGCTGGCAGGCTTTGCAAGCAAGTGCCTTTAACCCCTGAACCATCTTCCCGGCCCTGACTTTAGTAGTTTTTAAGGGACACATGAAATGGTAAATTCTATAAGATCTGAAAAATAGCCTCAATAGGCACTTCAGATCACTAATCATCTAAACGAAGGAAAAGCAAGGCATCTTCACTGAAATAACTCAAATTTCCAGCACTCATTCACTTAATGAACATTTATGTAGTTCCTGCTTTGTGCCAGGTCCTATTCACAAGGGCAGGAAGTTTCCCAACAGCCACTCAGCGCCTCCACTCCTTACTCTTACCTGCTGGTGCCTCCACCTTGATGGCTGTTGAAGAATCTGCAGTTCCCCAAGGACCCAAGCCGGATTCTATTTTCCCTCCTTCTTCAACATAGTCTAAAGTACCAATGCTTTTTTGCTTTGTTACTTGTATTTGGACCGTTCGTGTCTGAAGCTGTTTGAAGGCCTCATGAAAGGCCATTTCCATTCGAATGTCATTGTTTTGAATTTCATAGAACAAACCTGATTAAATAAAGACGCTGAAGTAAGTGACTAAGTTCCCACACTGCACCCACTTCACACATGCTTCCCATATGTTTTTTTTTTTTAAATCAAAGTTTAAGAAACACATCCTAGGGGCTGGAGAGATGGCTCAGCGGTTAAGGCACTCACCTCCAGTGCCTAAGGCCCCGGGTTCAATTCCCCAGGACCCATGTAAGCCAGACCCACAAGGTGGTGGCCCTGGTTTTTTTTTTTCTCTCTCTCTCTGCTTGAAAATGATTAAATAAAATATTAAACAAACAAAAAAAAAGAAACACATCCTAAGTCATTGAAAAATAGAAAGGGAATTTTAAAATAAAAATATTCATATCAGGAAAATAGCATACCAAGTAAAGTCCAGGCTATAACACTGGTTGGTTCCAAGCATGTAGCATCCTCAAAGAAAATTTCTGCTTGCTCATAGTTCTCCATCAAGACAGCCAGTACACCACACAGCAACAAGCTGAGAAGAAACCCACCCGCATGTGTAACTACTCAGTCCTGCCATTTATGGAATAAAGACAATTTCATGTAGAAACTTATCTGCTCTTCCTCATCCCTCACCTCCTCCCAGCTCTACCTGTGGATGAGGTTCTCCTTCAGGGAAAGGAAGGGTTAGAGCTATTTTATTTGCTCCTCCTCATCCCTCACCCATTGCCAGCTCTACCTGTGGATGAGGTTCTCCTTCAGGGAAAGGAAGAGCTAGGGTTATTTTATCTGCTCCTCCACATCCCTCATCCCTCTTCCAGCTCTACCTGTTGATGTGGTTCTCGTTCAGGGAAAGGGCTTTCCGAAAACACTCCTGTGCCTTGCTGTTGTCCTCAGTCAGGAGGTAGAAGGCACCGTAGTCCAGCCAATGATCCAGGTTCTGGGGTTCACGGACCAACCTCTAGATACAAAAGCACCAAAGTTATTGTGACACTGTGTTCTACTTTCTGTACATATAACCCCACTCCATAAATATCATCATTTCTATGAAAGCAGAAGCCATGACTTTTTAATCTTTATGTATATGTGATGTGTACATATGAGAGTGTGGGCATGTACCTGGCACAGCATACATGTGGACATCAGAGGTCAACTTCAAGTGTTGTTCCCCACCTTCTATCTGGTTTGAGGCAGGGTCTCTCATTGTTGACCTCTATGTATGCCAGGCTATCTAACCTGTGAGCTTCTGGGGATTCACCTGTCTCACTATAGGCATGCTGGGATTAGAGACACACTATCACATCTGGCTTTGTGTGAATTCTGAGGATCTGAGCCATTTCCACAGCCCAGAAGTAATAACTTCTTTTTGACAAACTATGGCATTCCAAATGCCTAGCATAATATACCTTTTAGTATATAGTCGAAACATTGTTGAACTAATTTAAAAATCAAAACCTCAAGAGATTTCTTCCCATTGTCTGGTCAACCTAAACTCAGCCAATGCCTCAAAAGCCTAAGGATTCACCTTATAGTGTATCAACTATATAGTTTCTGTCATCTTGATATGGTTAAGTATACATTTATCTATAAACATAAAAAGATGTCTCATAATGAGTAAAAACTATAAACACTGTTTAAAGAAATTAAAGAAGATGTAAATTAATTGAAAGACACCATAAGTACATGGACTGAAAAACTTAATATTAATAAGATGTTAATACTACCAAAACCAACCTACAGATAAAGTGAAATTCCTATCAAAATCTTAATGAAAAAATATTTTAAATCTTAAACATAGAGCCAGGTTCCTAGCATCTGGGAGACAGAGATAGACGGATTTCTGTGAGTTCAAGGCTCGCCTGGGACTATAGAGTGAAATTCAGGTCAGACTTGTGTAGAGCAAGACCCTACCTCGAAAAAACAAAACAAAACACAGAAATACCATTTAACTAGAAATTCTTAGGTACACCCAAAATAATTAAAAACTGCTATTCAAAAAATGTTTTATATATAAATATTAGGGTTTACATTCTGGTTACAAGTGGTTTGTTAAATACATGCTCTGCAAATATTTTCTCCTAATCTGTACTTTTGCAGCTCTGGCTGGCCTAGAATTCACTATATAGTCCAGGCTGGCCCTAAATTTGTGGCAATCCTCCTGCCTTAGCCTCCCAAGTCTTGGGATAGTGTACATCATCTTCTTCTAATTTATTTTTGCATGTGTATGTGTAGTATGTGTAATGGTGTGTGCACATGCGTGTGCAGAGGAGAATGTCAAGTGTCCTCCTGGATGGCTCTTCCACTTGTTTCCTTGAGACAAGCCTCTCACCATTTCCAACTGGCTAACCATGAGCCCCAGTGACTCTAGTCTCCACTCCCCACACATTGGGGTTACAGGCATGTGTGGGTGCTGAGGAATCCAACTCAGGGTAAACCAGGCCCTCAGGCTGGCACAGCATGCACTCTTACCCAGTGAGCCCACCACCTTCTTTGATCCAGCATGCTTTCGTCTTATATCCAAGAACTCTTTACCTAATGCCAAGTCAAAAAGATTTTCTCCTATGTTTTTTTCTAAATCTTTTATTGTTTTATGTTTTACCTTTAGATCTATTACCCATTTGGAGTTGATGTGTGTAAAATGTTTAAAGTTAGGTCCAGGTTTATTTATTGTGTAGATGGATGATCAATTGTTCAGGCACTATGTGTTGAAAAAACTTCTCCACTGATTTTTTTGTTTGTTTGTTTTTCGAGGCAGGGTCTCACTCTAGCCCAGGTTGACCTGGAATTCACTCTGTAGTCTCACGGTGGCCTTGAACTCATGGCAATCCTCCTACCTCTGCCTCCCGAGTGCTGGGATTAAAGGCGTGCACCACCACGCCAGGCTCACTGATTTTTTTTAACACCATCAAAACAATCAAATGACCTGCTGGGCATGGTGACTCATATCCATCATCTCAGAACTCAGGAGGCTGAAGCAAGAGGATAGCTGAGAGTTCAAGGCCAGTCTAGGCTATATAGTGAATCTATATAGTGAAAACCTGTCTGAAAAAAAATCAAAACAAATCAAATGATACTATTCACATGGGCCTATTTTCTATCTCTGTTCTATTGATCTCTGTTTATCTTTTCATCAATTGTATTTCATTTTAAATAACCAAAACTATAATTATACACAGCTTCACATAGCAGTAACACTCACTGAAAAGATGTTTCATTACCTCTTCATAATACACAGCTGCCATTTCAAAGTTCTCATTGACTTCTGCTTCAAATGCAAAGAGCCGAAGCTGTTCGCTGCTCGTATGAATGGTTGAAGCAGCGCCTTGGATATCATCTGGCATGTTCTTGTCATCAGTAAGATGTGAAGCAAACAAAATGAAGTAATTACAAGTTGACAGATTTATAAGAATACACTGAATGTGAGATCCAGACATAACACTTACAATGAGACTGGAGTGTTTTATGCCTGGTCAATATGGTAAGAATGAGAGAACAAGAGACAAAGACCCAGGCCAAAAGAGAAGCTCAGACATTGGAACACCAACTGTCTGAGTTCATGGAGTTGAGTAAAAGTTGCTGAAGGAAAAACCAACTCTCCAACCCTGTGGGAGTCAGAGTCCCTGTGAATTTTGCCTCTGACCTCAGCTTCGTTCATTTCCTCTGGTGTATCACACCTACACCATGGATGCTATGAAAGATTGACAAGTACTAGCTAGGGTCCTCGTCTGGGATACATGAGACCCTGTTTCAAAGAAAAGAGTGAAAGAGGGAGGGAAAAAGAAATAGACAAGAAACCCTCAATTTTTTTCAGGTACTTGGGATTGAACCTAGAGCATTGCACATGCTAGCCAAGTGCTCTACCATTGAGCTGCAATCCCCAGCCAAAACCCTCAACATTTAAGCCCCTACTTCCTTTACTCATTTTTCTATGAGTAGCCCTTTCTTTTTAGCCTCAGAGGGAGAGGCATCCAGACCTTCCTCTTCAGAAGTCATGACTCTCACAGCTGAATACGTTGAGCTTATTATCAACTGTTTCCTTTCTCTTTTCCCATTTTTTCTCTTCTTTTCTTTTTTTTTTTTTTTTTTAAATTTATTTATTCATTTTCAAGCAGAGAGAGAGAGAGAGAGAGAGAGAGAGAGAGAGAGAGAGAGAGAGAGAATGCACCAGGGCCACCACCTTGTAGGTCTGGTTATGTGGGTAATGGGGAATTGAACCCAGGGCCTTAGGCACTGGAGGCAAATGCCTTAACCACTGAGCCATCTCTCCAGCCCTCTTCTTTTCTTTTTTGTTTGTTTGATTTTTGGTTTTTTGAGGTAGGGTCTTGCTTTAGCCCAGGCTGACCTGGAATTCACTATGTAGTCTCAGGCTGGCCTCAAAGTCACAACCATCCTCCCACCTCTGCCTCCCGAGTGCTGAGATTAAAGGCGTGCGCCACCACACCTGGCTTGTTTGTTTTGAGAGTGTCTCATACTACAGTCCAGACCTGGAATATACAATGTAACCTAGGGTTGCCTGTAATTCACTATGCAGTCCAAACTGACCTCAAACTCATGGCTATCCCGCTTCAGCCTTCTGAGTACTAGGATTATAGGTGTGAATCACCTATACTTGGCTCAATCCATTTCTCGAACCTGAGTGCTCAAGGCTTTTCCATCTTAAAAAGAATAGCCCTATAGCTTCTAGATTCTACTTTCCACTTTTCCTCTCATCATCCAACCTGAGTTCACATTCGTCTATTTCCTACCACACATTTACTTCTCAATTCATTTCAGCTTGAATCCTGCCCATTTAAAGATTTCTACGTACCATTCTCTCTCTTTCTCTCTCTCTCTGCTTGCAAATAAATAAAATACGTATTTTTTAAAAGGCTGGAGAAATTGCTCAGTGGTTATGGTGTTTGCCTGCAAAGATGACCAGAGTTCAATTCTCCAACACCCACATAAAGCCAGATGCATAAAGTGGCATATACATCTGGAGTTTGTTTCTCTCTCTCTCTCTCTCTCTCTCTCTCTCTCTCTCTCTCTCTCTCTCTCCTGGTCTCTCATCTCACAAATACATAAACAAATAAATAACATTTTAAATATTTCTATGTAAAGTTTAATAATAATGTCCTTGTAACAATATCCAACAAAAATTTCTCAGATTTTTCCTGGAATCCCAAGAGTATTTGAAAATATTGATCACTTTTCTTAAAAATTTTCCCCCTTGAGCTGGGCGTGGTGGCGTACGCCTTTAATCCCAGCACTCGGAGGCAGAGGTATGAGGATCACCATGAGTTTGAGGCCACCCTGAGACTACATAGTGAATTCCAAGTGAATTCCAGCTCAGCCTGGGCTAGAGGGAGACCCTACCTCGAAAAGCCAGAAAAAAAAATTTCTCCCTTGCTTCCTGTATCATCATTGCCTACTGTCTCTTTTGCTCTGTAATAATTCTGCCTTTCTCCTTCATCAATCCTTTCATTCATCCATCCCTAAACTGTTGATATTCCTAGATTGTACTGCCAGCTCTGCTTTTTCTTTCCTCATCCTGGCCATAACAGCTGACTTCATCTTCATCCCCAAACTTCACGTCTAGCTCAGATCTCTCTCCTCAGCAAAGACCCACTGGAGCCAATGTTTAAAACTGAATCCAACATCACGTGAAGCCTCTGGGTTTACCCATGCTGTGTTCCTTGTCCTGGTGGGTGCAATCATTAATACCCAGTCACTGAGACTTAAGCTTAGAAATCCTTGACTCATCTTCCTCTTTATTATACAATAATCTGTTAATATTACCAGTTCTACCACCTTGAATCCATCTTCTGTAACTGTCATTGTGTTTTTTTTTTTTGTAAAATATGAATCTAATCATACCATAGGCAAGTCTATAAGTAGTTCAATGTATGGCTCCCCAGCAGCTAATGAGAAAGACAAAACTTCTTTGTATGCCCTTTAAGGCCTTCCTTCACACACCCAGATCCCTCAATAGTAACAGGTCCCTAGCTTCAAGTCATGCTTCTCCACCTCTTGACCATCAGCCTCTGCTCTTGAACTCTGAAGTTTCCGTGTATGCACATTCTCATGTTCCTAAGTTTTTGCAACATACCTGGTGACTTGGTGCTCTAAAAAAAAATCCACCTGCAGAACTTGTGGCTTTGAAAACCTAGCTCGAGGGCTGGAGAGATGGCTCAGCAGTTAAGGCACTTACCTCCAGTGCCTAAGGCCCCAGGTTCAATTCCCCAGGTCCCACATAAGCCAGACCCACAAGGTGGTGGCCCTGGTGCTCTCTCCCTCCCCCCCCCTCTGTATTTCTCTACTTGAAAATGAATAAATAAAATATTTTTTTAAATGAAAGAAAACCTATCTCGAGCAGCAGCTTCCCTGAGAACCTGGCCCTAAAGACCCAACCTGCCCTGAAAGACCCCAATGTGCCCTAAAAGATCCCCAACCTGATCTTCTACAGACACACCTCCATCACAGCGCACACTATTGAGGTTATTTATATTTCATGCCTGTCTCCTCCCCTAGACAAGGGTTCCCAGGAGACAAGGCTTTCCAAACCAAATCATCCATATCATCCATGGCCAAGGTAGGATTATTCCATTAACCCTGTAGTACTGGACACTTCTGACCTACCTCTTCTTTTTTTGAAGAACAGTTGGGATTTATTGAAGATATTTCAGTGCAGACTTTAAGCAGGAGGGTTAAAAGCAATAGAGGTGCAGGGCTGGGGAGTGGGTAAAGGGCTTGCCACAGGAGCATGAGGACCAGCATTCAGATCCCCAGCACTGTCACCGTGGGTGAGGGGCTGTCTGCTGTAATCCCAGTGCTCCAGGCTGAGATGGATCCTAGAGCAAGTTGCCTACTAGACCAGCTGAATCCCTGAGCTCAGGTTCAAGTGAAAGACTCTGCCACATGGGAAAGAAACCACAGGAAAGAAAAACAACAGTAACGATGAGAGGCTTTGAGAAGGCTTAACTGGTGGGTGACTACAAGGTACATTAAGACTTTGATTTTGTCATTGTTAACAATAAACCACATGTAAACATAAGCAAGATATAAACTGTACACTAGGTCTGAACAGACAAGTGTGTGGAGAGGTCACTGCCATTTGAGTGTAATAGCTGAAGACAGTTTTTATTTTTACTGTCTTAAAAAATTGAGACTTGTGCACAGTCACTAAAGAGTTTGTTTCACGATTTCCATAGCCTATATTTGACAATTCTGTTATATTTTTATTTCATATATATATATATATATATATATATATATATATATATTTTTTTTTTTTTTTTTTTGGTTTTTCAAGATAGGGTCTCGGGAGATAGTCTAAGCCTGTGAATAATTAGATCAGCCTGACAACCCCTGGTTCCAACCACTGGTTCCTTCCCTCACTGAGCTGTTGACCAAAGTGACTCATGAGATTCCAACAACAAGACAGAATTCTGTCAAAACTCTTGAGTGCTTTCCCCAGGCCTGAGGCAAAACCCTGTTACTGAAGAAACCACAGACTGCATCGATCAGCATCGAGAAACCCTTCAACGTCCGGAATGGTATCCAGCCCCCAGAAGGCAGTTAGTGTAGTGCTGGAAGGCACTGCACAGGCTGCCAGGGGAAACTGATCAACGACAGCTGGAGTAAACAGAGAGGATTGACAAGAAACACAATCTGCGGCCATGAGTAGGCTGACCACACCTCCTACTGGGAGGGAACTGCGAACGAACAAAGGAGCACTTGTGTATTTGAGGAGCCTCGGCCTGGGGGAGACAATCAACAGCTTTCAAATTCGACCAATTTTCCACTTAGTGAAGGGGACCCCTTGTCTGGAACTAGGGATTCAGGGCGATAGGCACCGGATCCCGTACTTTTGGGCTCCCAAAACAAGATGCACTATGGGAGTGAGTGACAGGGAGGCTACTAAAAATAGAATCTAGGTAATCCAGAATTGTGTATATTTGTTAACCTACACTGATCTCACTCTCCGATGGAGATTGTGTTTGTATTTTTCAGTTTGCAGCGAGAGAGCAGGGGCCCATCTAACCCTACCAACCGACCGTAGGCCGATTGCTGAGATTCTGGCAAGAGAGGAGCCACCACAGTCATATCATGGAGGATCCAAATGGAACACGGCAGAGAATAACAGGATGAACAAGGGGCCCACAGCCACAGCCATTAAATCAACACAGGATAACCCAGTGAGACAGAAACCAACGATTTCGACACAAAGACCCCTAAGCTCACAACCTTAAAACTCATCAACCATGACTCAGGGAACTATGTGGAAGAGGGGGCCGGAAAGATTGTGAGAACCGTCGTGGGGGAGATTATCCAGAGGCATGGCCAGGAGAACCTGGCTGAATACTAGGCTATCCATGGTCCCCTGTCACAAGGACTGATCCAGACGACCCATGGAGGAGGTTATCCAGTGGAGGGGGGAGGGGAGGGCAGCGGGGAATTAGCGATAACAACTCATTGTTCGCCCACTAAATGTTGTAACTCATTATGGATAATAAATTTTAAAAAATCCAAAAAAAAAAATAAAAAAAAATAAAGGCGTGCGCCACCACGTTCGGCTAAAGAAAAAAAAAAAAAAGAACAGAGAATCGAACGCCGCATATTCTCCCTCATATGTGGTCCTTAACCAGGATAACCGTGTTCTTTATGC
>PVHP010042508.1:0-14959 GCA_004024765.1 Zapus hudsonius
TGGGGAATTCGGGATAACAACGCATGGTTTGCCCACTAAATAATGTAACTCATTATGGACAATAAATATATATTTTAAAAAATAAAAAATAAATTTTTTTTTTAAAAAAAGGAGGAAGTACCTTGAGTAACAACATCATTCTTCCTTAGTTTCTGACTGTGGATGCAATGTGGCCAGTTGCTTAATGTTCCTACCACCATGGATTCCCCACCACAATTGACTATAACCTCAAAATGTAAATTAAAATACATCCTTCCTTCTTCCCAAAGTTGCTTCTGCTCAGGTGTTTGGTCACAATGATGAGAACATAATTGATAGAGCCTGTAGTCTATCATGATGTGGAGGGAGGATCCACTGGTTGAAGCTTGAAGCAGCAATTCATATTCCATCTGCAGAAAGTGATGAATACTAGTTCTTAGCTTTCTTTCTTCTTTTGTTGAGTTCAGGACCTAGTGCTGTCTATATTTAGGTTGGGTCTTCTCTGCAGAATCGGCCCAATCTAGAAAAGCCTTTCTAGACATGCCTAGAGATTTGTTTCCATAGTGATTCTGAATACCATCAAGTTGACAATCATGATCCTTCGTTTGAAAATGAAATTTATAAAAATCTTCAGATGTTCCCTTAATATTTACATCTTAAGTTGCTAAAACCATAATTCTATGGCTTTGGCCTTTTGGAACTGATTTGAAGGAGGAGGAATGTGGGCTAAGAGATTGTGCTTTAACTGCAGCTTGACTATGGACTGTGAGGTTTGGCTTATGAGGGTCAAAGAGAATTGTGCTGGGGCTGGTCTGGAGGCAGTTTGTTTGAGAGGCTTGCTGTGTTCTTCCTGCCTGTGTCCTGAGAACCTTTGCATGGTTTCTTTGCATAAAAATGAACTGGTATGAGCAGATGGAGATGGTACAGAAAGAAATAAAATCTTTGGGCTGAAATGGCCGCCTATTCAACTGCAATTGTTTGAGAGATTACAACCATTAAGATTGGGCCAGGTGAATTTCCAACAACAGGAAGAATGTGGACTCTGTAGTAAGGGGCCTAAATATTGAAGTTTTTCTGCTCTTCAAAGTGGGTTTTGTTTTCCTCTGGATTAGCAAGCTTTTGGCTCACCTGTTACTATGGATTATAACAAATGCAGTAAGAGAAAGTCATTGAATTTGAAACACAGTTTTGTTTTTTGGATATGGCCATGGGCAGTGTGAAGCAGGCATGTTGAATTTCCTGTGTAGAAGCCTAATGGAGCCATGAGGATGAACTGTGCACTGTAGTTGAGACCCAGTAAAATGCCACAACTATGGAATCACTGTCAAGGAGAGCTGCCAGCAATGGATGAAGTTTTTCCAGACTGTGAATAGCTGAGCTGGAAAGGCGGAATTGAAGCTCCAAGAGACCAATCACTGGGTATTATCAGACTTGAAATTAGAGTTGGATGTTTGCCCTGTTTGTTTTAAATGTTGTATTGGTTCAATCTGTCTTTCCTATGCCCAATGTTATCTTTTGCAGTGTGAATTTCTTCTGTGCCATTATGTGCTTTTTTAAAATTACTTTATTGCTCTGTTAAGGACCTTAGATTATGGAGATATTTGAATATCATTGGGATGGTTAAACACTGTGGAGATTTTTAACGTTGGACAGAATGCATTGAATTTTACATCATGTATGGTTATCATTTTATGGGGGCCAGGAATGGATTATAGTGCTTTGATTCAGGTATCCCCAATACACTTAATATTTTTTGAATGCTTGAACCCCAGGTGATGGAAGTTTTGGAATTAGAAGCCTGTTAGAGGTGTGGGGTTGGGGGCAAGTTTATGGTGGTTATAAACCAGCTTCCCCTTGCCAGTTTTTTCCATACCTTTCTGCCGCTGTTTGCAGTGCTGTAGTGGAGGTGATGTCCACCCTCAGCTCATGCTGCTGTTGCCTCTCTCAATCTTCATTAGTCTTCATTTTCACTTCTTTCATGTCATGAATACATATATGATTTTCTATAACTCTTAAAACCACAAATGAAATGAAAACATGATACCTGTTTTTCTGAAACTAATAAAATCTGCTTAATATGGTTATCTATAGTTCCCTTCAAATGACATAATATCATATTTTATGGCTTAAAAATTTTCCATTACATATGTATACCATATTTCCTTTATTAATTCATCTGTTGTCAGAAATAGGTCCCATAATTTAACTTAAGAATAGACCTGCAATAAACATTGATGTGCAATTATCTCTGTGATATGTTGACTTTGAATTTTTTGAGTGAAAAACCAACAGTGGTATAGCTAGGTTGTTTGAAAGGTCTGTTAGTATTTTGTTTTTTTTTTAAAGAAACCTCCATACTGACTTCCATATTGGATTAACTGGTTTACAGTCCTATTAGCAGAATATAAGAAAGGGTTTCCTTCTTTCCACATCCTCACCGGAGGTCATTATTTGGTTTCTTAATGGTTACATTTCTGGCTGGGATGAGATAGGATTTTGATCTACATTTATCTGATGGCTAGTGAAACTGAACCATTTTTCATATGCCATTAGACATTTGTGTTTCATCTTTTAAGAACTCTGTTTATTAATCTACTTGTTGATTGGGTTGTTTGATTTCTTGTTTAGGTTTTCTTTTTAGTTATTTGTATATTCTAGATCTCAATAGTCTGTCAGATATGTACCTAGAAAATATTTTCTCCCATATTGTATGCTGTTTCTTCACTAGATTATTGTTCTTTTGCTATACAGGTTTTTTTTTTAATTTGAGAGGTCATTTGCTGATTATTATTGTCATTTCCTGGATGACTGGAGACCTATTCAGAAAGTCATTATCTATGCCTATATCTTGAAATGTTTACTCAACTTCTTCTGACAATTTCAGTTTCAATTCTTACATTAAGATCTTTGATCCATTTGGAGTTCTTCTTAGGAATTGGCCAGCAGGATGAATTTACAAAATGGGTTTGGAACTTTGAACTACAAGAGTAGTGGGCCACTCTAGTGGGAATTTGAAAGACCAGAATTCCAAAATAAGTGAAAACAGTAGAAGCCACAATGAGTCACAATGACTCAATCTGAAACTGAGTTAGGTTGGTTTTTATTATTTGTTTGCTTGTTTGGTGTGTGTGTGTGTGTGTGTGTGTGTGTGTGTGTGTGTGTGTGTGTGCATGGGTATGTCATTCTGGCAAATATTATGGCTACATTTTGCCTGTCCTCAGAAATTTAGTAATGGACTAATTACTTTGACAGAAAAAATTTCATGGCAGCGTAGTGTTCAAGCCATACCATCATTACTCTCCACATTTTTATTCATATCTATATTGAGATAAAACAAAAAGAAATGAACAGTATTAATTTTGGTAAGAAAATCAATGTGAGCAAAATTTCAAATTTTGGGAAGGGACAGTGAAAAGACAATGTGTCTATAATCCTAAAAGAGATTAGCAATAAAGAGGAACCCACTATTGTACACATGGATACAAGGAAAAGGTATCTGATGGCAAGACACCATCCACCACAGGCTCCACCTTGAGAAAATACAAATTCACTTGAAAGAAGAGAGCCTAAATTGAAAATATTACTGAATATGTTCCTGCTTCAAAAACAATAGCTTAGGAAAATATTTCCCAAGGGTCAACTTGGAAGGCTCAAAGAGGCCAGTAAAACTGTGGCCCAAGGACTAGACTTCATCCTGTGTTGGCAACACTGTCCATATAGCACTGGTTATGTAGGCATGAAAGATGCAAGACTGAGTCATGGAGTATTATATCATGGGGCTGGCCAGACTGCTTTGGAAGTCAGGCAGTGTGGAGCAGTGTGGAGTCCCTGCACAGTGGTCCTGACATGCCATTTTATGAAGCTATGAAAGTGAGGGCTAAGATGAATTGAAGACCCCAGGACATTGGAGATGACAGAACCATGGGAAATCTGCCAAGGAGACCTATGGGCATGGCGTGGAGCTGCCCCAAGAGAGATGTGTGTGCTGCAGGCAGTCGAGTTGGAGGGATAAGGATACCCAAGCCCTTTGGAGTTCAGAAGACTCCATCACAAACCCCAGATATGGGACAGGAGGCTGCCGGATTCAGTGTTTGAAGGCAGGGTTTTGTCTTGCTCTGTTCTGACCTTGCCCTTGCCATTCCTTTTTCCCTCTCTTTGGAAATGGACTGCTCATGCTGCACCATTGTGCTTCAGAAGTATAGATCTTGTTTTCTGATATTACGTGTCTCATAATTAACTAGTTGCCTCCAAGTCAAAAGAGACTTTACATTTACACTTTTAAACATAAGCCCTTGATATTTCCAACAATAGAGAAATTGATAACTGAATTATGAGAAATGTATAATTTAAAAATTCAACAACTAATAAGTTATGCTTTCATGAAATAGAGTTAGTATTATAATGATGAAAGCCATGTACAATAGGATTCCAATTTAGTTTAAAATATATACATACTAAAATTTACAAGGACATAAATCAATATGAACACTACATATGTCTGTTGTGAATAACTTTTATTTTCTTTTTAATTCTTAGCATTTTTATTTTCTTACAACAATCACATGTAACTGTAATAAGCAGTAAAGATCACTTCAAAGGTGTGGTACTGCAAGGTTTTCCTTGAAGCAATGGAATAAGAAGGAGTAGGTGCTGAGGAGTAAAATCCCCAAGGAAAAAGTGGAGGTGGCACAGGGGTTAGGATCAAAAGCAGTATGTGTAGAGCAGGGAAAAACAGGCTTGTCCTACAGTCAAGTTCATCATAAATAAGAATAAAAATATTTTTGAAAAAGAAGAAAAGGGTTCAGACTTAATCAAAACAAACATGATACCCTCAGGTGGGTGGTTTTCTGTTAGGTACAAAAACCACTAATACCAGATCTCTCCGAGAAGCATTAAAAGTAAAACAACTGAAGGATGGGCGAGGTGGCTGGAGCCTTGCTGCCTGCCATTTGGCATCTAGACCTGCCATGTTCCCTGCTAAGGATTCCCTGCAGAGACTGTGCAGAAGCTTGAGGTCTGAGAATCAACTATGGCTGTCATAATTGTCAGCACTATAATTGTCACAAAATACTGAATGTAAGTGTGAGAAATTTATTTAGTTTTTATGACAATATGGGTTGGATCATTGATTTTTCACATATTTCAAATCTCAACTATAACACTAGATTTAAAAATTCTTCCAGGTATTAACATCTATATGTACTTACCCTGAAAGGAAACAACTGTGGATGGTTCTAAAAAGGCTGTGCATTGAGATGCGCGTCAACTTGAATGTGCTCCTTCTGGAAGAACGGAACACAAAGGAGAAGAGAAAACCAGGGTATTTTGCTGATCTTTATGGAAGTTGTCAATAAAAAGCTTTAAAAAAGAGGGGAAAGACTTCTCCCTATGACTGAGCCACAATGAGCTTGGACAGGGATGTAGCACAGTACTGTAGCAAGAGGAACAGCACAAAGCCCAGAGCCCGAATCAAAGCTGGGAGCCAGCCTGGGAGATCGCTGCAGCTTTATATAGGTCTTGCTCATCAAATCTGTGAAAAGTTGTCAGAATTTTCATAGCTAGTTTTTCTCAGTAGGCAGCTGAAGGAGCGAGTGTTGGCATCGTTTCTGACTAAATGGGAAGTCATTGAATAAAAGCATATTTGAGGGCTATGTTGCTTTGGTGGTTTGAATGTAAAATGTCCTTCATAGTTCATTTGGTTGTTCTTGGGCCTCATACTTGATCCCCAGCCTTTGGGAGGTACAGTCTTGCAGGAGGACTTGTGTCACTGGGGGCAGGTTTGGGGATTTTGTAATCTAAGCCCCCTTGCTCATTCTAGTGAGTGCCATTTTCCTCCCTCTGCTTCCCAACTGCCAATTTGGACATGTGACGTCCAGCTGTTTGTTCCTGTTCAGGCCTTGCCATATTTTCCCCATCATGATGGAACTCCTCCAAACTGTAAGCTGAAATCAACCCTTTCTTTCCACCAGCAGCTTCTAACAGAGTGAGAAGAAAACCGCTACAGTTGCCTAATGTGTACTGATCAGCCATGTGTGGCTATTAAGCTCTTAAAATGTGACAGGGAATTAAAATGTACTATTAGTGTAAAGTACACATCAAATTTCAAAGACCAGTATAAAAACAGAACATGTAATATCTCAGTAAGCTTTTCTTATCGATTACTTGCAAAAGGATGTATTTTTCATATTACTAGAATTGTACTGAACTCTTTCTGTTGCCTTTTTAAAAATATATTCATTATAAAATTTGGAATTTTATATGATAATTGCATGTAGGCCTGGTGTTACATCTCTACTATTATTGAACAAATTGAATTGGGGGCTGCTGTCATCAGGCCCACAGGTCTTTTTGTGGAGAGGAGGATTCCTTATTCCATGAGTGAAAAGATAAACAAACAAACAAATAACAACAACAACAAAAAACGAGTACTACCCTTTCAAATTCTTGGTGTATCATTTGGATTTGAGTTTTATTTATTTATTTTTTGTGGAAACAAGAAGGACCAGTTAATTTCTGTCATAAATGAGAAAAGTGTGAACCAAAACAAAAATATACCCAGTGTGAGTTGTCCATTGACTTGTGCAATAGCTGGGAATTATATCGAGTTCTTTAATCATCCTGGTGTGTTTTTTTTTCCAAGATGAAATAGAGAAAATTATATCAATGAATTTTATAAAAGGAACATCATGGATACTAACCATGGAAATGAGCTGAGGAATGCTCTAAAACAATGAGAGCTTTATCCAGGGGCACATCCCTTTTTACTTAGGCCTAAAAGGCCTTGCAGAATGTTGTTGTTCTTGCTGTTTTAGTTTTTTGAGGTAGTGTCTCCCTCTAGCCCAGGCTGACCTGGAATTCACTATGTAGTTTCAGGGTGGCCTCGAACTCATGGTGCTCCTCCTCCCAAATGCTGGGATTAAAGGCACATGCCCCCATGCCCAGCTATGCAGAATATTTTTCTCTGATATTTGACATTAATCTTTTGAAACCCATGAGTTCTACTATGTTGTTATATATCTCCCCACTAGCATCTTGTTTCATCCCTTAAATAATTTTGAAAGTCTGAGTAACAAAATAGATTCTAAAGTGGAATTTACACTGCACTGTACCACACTTTTAGGGTGTTAGCATTTTTACTTGTTAGTTTAAGAGATATTTACTGAGTACTTACTATGTGCCAGGCTCTCTGCCAAGCATTAGGGATGCAAGGGAAATCAAAAAAGAGAACAAGTTCACTGGTCTCCCAGAAATTATAGTCCAGTGTGGGAATTGGATAGTTAGCAAATAATCACATGTGAAAATCTAAGAAGCATGGCATGGAGCAGGATCAAAGCTTGAGTGATTACAGACAGAAGGACATGCAGCTCCTCTCAGAGCAGTAGGAAGAGTGAGGCTATGAACCCAATTAGCTCAATACAAGTCAGTGTATTTGACATAAAGTATATGAGAAGGGAGCAAATAAGTTTAAATGCCTAACATATTATAACTTAATGTCTAGCATGGATAGTTATTCAAAGTAAGACTGAATATCAGATAATGGTCAAGGATTTAGAAATAGGCTCACTCATTGTGGCTGAATTTTATTGGAAACAGCAGTGTTGGCCAGTAACAGAAGAATCGGGTGGTGGGATACTTAGCAATATACCCCAGGCTTCTTGTCTCTGTTTAAGAAATTAAATGTACAAGGATTGGGCATCTGTACTGCCGAGACCTGTCAGCAGGTCTAAATAGCAGAAATCTTGTACCCAGATGTGCAGAACATTGAAATTGAGGAGTTGGGGGGGGAGGCATTGGATGATACAAGTTAAGGTTAAAAACTCAGGTTTGTAAGCATTATTACTGGGAACATTCAAGAACAACTTTGACTTGGAGACCATTGTGGAAGGTCAATGGCCAGTAATATCCATAGTCTGGGTTAGGGGAGTAAGTGTGATGATGCCAGGGCACCATGGCCCAGGCACTCTGCTAAGAAATAATGCTAGCTATTATCCTCCTTGAAAGACTGGGATGGAGTCTCTAGTTACTATTCCCTGAAGTGATTTTTATGTGCTCTGAGAAATGCCATCTCATTGTTATTAGTTTGAAACATTTCTCTAGTATCTTAAATTGAATGTGAAATGACCACATTATGTGAGTGTATTTGAACATTAGGTTCCTGGCTTATAGTGGGACTTGAAGTGGGGCCTATTTTGACAAAGTGGGTCACTGGATGCAGTCCCACTTTCTGCTTGGTCTTTACTTCCTGGGTAAAGATGCTATATGACCAGCCATTTCATGCTCCTGTCAGCATGTCTTCCCTTTGAAGGGACTGTATCTCTTCAAACTGTGAGCTTAAAGAAACCCTTCCGCTGGGCGTGGTGGCACACGCCTTTAATCCCAGCACTCGGGTGGCAGAGGTAGGAGGATTGCCGTGAGTTCAAGGACACCCTGAGACTACATAGTGAATTCCAGGTCAGCCTGGACTGGAGTGAGACCCTACCTCGAAAAACCAAAAAAAAAAAAAAAAACCTTCCTCCTTGAAGCTGCTTGCTAGAAGGTATTTGATTCCAGCAATGAGGACATCACTGCTACAACCACTTGGGTTTCTTTTTGTATGGAAGGTTGAGTGAATGGCTCCACTAGAAATGCATACCTCAGAGGAGACTCTTCCTAGTGATTTTGATATGCAACCATACTTTTAAAAGTAAACTGCGCTATGGAGTGAGGGGAAAAAAGACTGATGATGGTACTATCTCGTTGAACTGGATCAGGCAATGGCAGAGGGACTAAGGGGGAAGAGATACAATTGATGAGCAAGTTTGTAAGAAGTGATACTTTAAGTATAAATTTTGATTGTCAGAACTAATTAATTTAATTAAATGACACTCCATTCTCAGGTATGATTTTACATACAAAATTCTTCGAAAGACTTCATTAGGATGAAGGTTATTAGGTGACTAGAGATGCCATAAGACCTTGAGAGTTTAGATTTGCCCTGCTCTAATATCTCAGTTTCAATGCCCCACATTGCTCTCTACCCATTGGCTAGTATTAGAGATTGGATGTCCCCCTGCCGACAAAAGCATAGAAGCCAAAGGAGCGTGAAAGGAGGAAAGGGGTTGTCTCCATGCTTCTGGCTTCAGGCAGCTTGGTGTTGTACCATCTGTTGTACATGTGTATGTGTGTGTCAGGCACATCTGACTCTGGACAACCTCGTATCATGCCCAAGTCACCTTTCTTTGGCTTCTGGCCTTTGCATGCCCTCTTTCTATAGAAGGATTCTTCTTCCTTGGGACATGCTTTTCAAACATTAGCTACTTAATATCTGCATTCTCCACCATCTGCCATGCAAAAAACTCTCATATTCCAAATCACCACACATCTGCCTCTAGTGTCAAGAACTGAGGGTCCATTTTCTCTATTGAAACAGATGTCATGGATAGGCAAGAAGAAGCTCCCTTTGTGTTAGCAGCTGTCAGCTCTTGGGTAGCCAATGAGCTGGGTAGATAAATCCAGGGACTTATAGATAAAAACCCTAACAACTAAAGGCTATGGCTCTAGACTATAAAAGCCTGCTTTTAAAGGTACTCAGGCCAGGTAAAGCTCTGAGATTTCAAAGCCACAGCCTATGGCTCAAGGCCCAAGAGACTTGTAGCTGTAAGCATGCAGGACAGTAGCCTGCTGCTTTGGATTTTGAATGGCCATACCTCCATAGCCAAAGCTAGTGTTATAGCTCCTGAGCTTCTGTGGTTGGGAACCATGGCTCTTGGGATAGGTGTCTCTCAGGAACTCCTCAGTGGAGCTTAGAGCTCCCACTTCAGCTACTTGTAGACTCTTTCCTTCCACAGACTCAGTTCCCATAGCTTCTGCTTCCAGCCCCTTTCTGGAACCCTTCCACTTCAGCCTGGGTGGGTCTGTGGCACAAGCCACAAGAGCTCTTTTGCTCTTTGCACAACTAGGTCAGCCCATTCTTCCCATGACAAAGCATATACACAGCTAATAATTTGGGGAAAGCCTTATTGAGACTTAATGTTGCAATACTAGGGTGTAGTACACAGGAGAGAATCTCACAGGCTAACCAAAAAGACTGAGAAATAGTCTGCTTATCCATCTAGGAAGGATACATGGCATGCTAGTGCTGAAATTATAATTCTACCAGTCACAACCATGAACATGTTTCCACTGATCATAAACATTACATATGCACCAATCAGAGGTCTTTCTTGTGAGTCAATCACAATCCTTCTACTGTACAAATAACAGGCTTTTGTTGAGTCACTGGGAGATGCTCCCCTCTGGTATTGAGTAAGGATAGTTACAGAATCATCTAGAGTTCACCGAGTTTGTCTTGGCCATAGTGAAGCCTTCCAAAGCCAGTGTGGGTTACATGGAGCACTTTTGACTACAACAAAGTGCCTGAAACAGGAGTCGTGGCCCCTGCAGCAGGCATCTTCAGTGATCTTTGATGTTGGAGTGGAGTTTCCTCAGTGTTCAATTCTACCAGACCACCCTAGGCAGTATAATGGCCACCAAAAAAGGGGAGGGAAGGTTGACAGGCCACTCCCTACAAAGTAGCTGTGCACAAAAGAAGGGTCTAACAGGTGTTAAATAAGTGACTGAGTGCTCATGACAGCTTAGTTTATTTAAGAAAAAAAAACACTAAAGGTGCTTATCCTGGAGATTTATCATGGAGAATTAACATTCTAAGCAGTACTTGCCAGTGCTGAACTTCAAGCCAAACACTCTTTTATTTGGGTCCTTCTGATGTATTTCACTAATCACTCGGAACTACATGTCAGACAACTACATACAAACTCTGAACCCTATACCCTTGGAAATTATTCAAACTTGCCAGTTCTAATATGCTTAGTTTACAGCTTTTCCCCATATGAACCATAATAAAACTTGTCTGCAGAGTCCTCCTCTGTCTCTGTGAGTGACCACGTGTCTCCTACTGTAGCGTATCATTCTTCTCTTGAGATCTGCAAGTACAGTAAATATCTTGTCAGTGGAAGTCATCTCCTTTCCTTTTGTCCTTATCGTGCCTAAATAATTTCATCAAAACCATGATAAAACAGAACAAACAAAAAACTGGAGGGGCCATGCTAACTGAGGTAACATATGCCTGTAACCCAGCACTCAGGAGACTGAGGCAAAAGGATGGTGAATGCAATATCAACCTATTCTACATAGCAAGAGCTTGTCTTACAAAAACAAAACAAACCAACAACAGAAGCATAGCCAAGGCAGGCAGGAAGAAAGACTGAGGGGAGTGGGTAGGTTCACTACAATCACCTGAGTTGAGAAGCTGCTTGTTTGTCTACTTTGTTCCACCCAGGAAAAGCAAGATGATTGTGCCCTTCACAATCCAATCAGAAAGTAACTACTGTTGTTTGTGGAGACTACTAATTGAAGCCCAGTTCATAAACAGGAAAAGTTCAGAAGGTGGGGGTGAGGGAGAGAACCAACAAATGACAATTGTTGGCATGCTCAGCAAACATCAGCTTGGGAACCTGTCAGGGACAATCTGGGTGAGCTTAGGAGGAACCCTGAGGTTTCTCCTTTGGGAGAGGTGTGGATAGACACTGGGGAGCAGACAGAGGAGACACTCATTGTTACTCCTGTGCACACTATTTGTGCTTTTGGAAGTCCCCTAGAGGTACCCTCTGCTTGCAAGGATGGTCAGCTACTCCTGGCAGAATCTTTTCCAGTAAAGCAACCTTCCCATTTTAACTGAAGAATCAGCACTACAGTGTGTCAGTTGAGCCCCAGGGAACACCTGTCTCCATTCCAGGCATCTCACACATTCTTCAGTGTAGCTGTGTTGCCTTCCTTTTCCCAGCTAAGAATGTCTGGACACTCAAAATCTCCTCTTTAACCTGAATCAAATAATAAGATACTGTCCACAGTTTCCCAGTCTTCTGCTTTATTGTCCAAACTAAAAGTATGCTGGAATCACAGTAGTGTGCCTGAGGAAAGCCACCTGTGCAGAATTCATTAATTTCAGTGCTTATTACATTATTATATGATTTCTCAGCCAGTAGGAAAATATTTCAGTACTTAACAAACCATGTGGCTACATTGATGTATTTCCTCTGAGTATAAGTGCTGGCTTATTCTTTCCAAGAAAACAGACTTGGTGCTCCAGAGAAGAGCAAACTTTCATAAATCCAACAAAGTTTCCATGCATAGCTTTAAAATGATATATTCATATACATATGCACACAAGCCGATATATGTCAGACTGTTTCAAATGTTTCCAGTGTTTCTGAACATAAAACCCTTTTTCTTTTCACAGATTTGCAGTTTAGTAGTCTCAGTGGTGGAAGTTCTCCATGCCAACAAGAATAATCCCCCTTGAAGGATGAAAGGCTCTTTGTTACCGAGCTGCTGTGTCCCTCTGTCCAGAATGCTTCAGAGTGCCGCAGTCAGGCCATACTCTGTTATGAGTAACAAGCACAAATGGTGCTTCAGAAAATGGGTAGAAGCTTCCAGAAGGAGGAGAGTTTTTCAGTCAATTCATTATAGTTTTATAAATGAAAGATTTTGGATACTGTAATTTAAAACATTGGGACTTTACCATATGGAATAAGAACAGCATTTAAATCATTTTATACAAGTCAGCAACATGATCATATATATATATATATATATATATATATATATATATTAGAAAAAGCATTTGAAGAGAGGGGAATTCAAGACACAGCTCACTGGAAGCAGAGTAATCACATAAAATGTGCCATACAGGAACACTGTGAGAGCGTGGGAAAGGAGGGTGCTATGATCATCCTGCTTCTAAAACAGGCACAAGCTGAGATGTTTCTGGAAAAGTAGGATATATTGTCACCTTAATTTGAGGAAATTTGTGGACACCAGGTACAGTTGGATAAGTTTTGAAATCACCTAACTTGAAGGCTAAAAGAAACCTAGGGAGCATGGTGTATTAGTGAGGATCCAAAAGATGATGAATTCTAGAAAGGAGATAAGACTAGGTAGGATGCTTTGATTCAGTGGTCCTAAACACTAGATGGAGAAGATTTCTGCCATCTGTTCAAACATACTGAGAGGTGAGAAGGTGTCCCTCAAATTCTTATGAGAAAAGACAAAACAAACTAAAAACTTGTGGCTTTCCTGTGCCCATCAGAAAACGAGGCTAAAGACTAAGCCACCTCTCCCAAATTTAGCAAGATATGAAAATTCAGTAACAGTTACCTGCTATGTTACCTGGAGAAGAAGCCCCAACAACTCTAGTCTACTAAAGATACTTCAGTAGTAACTTTGATCAGTTGTCAGTGGCTTAGTGTGACCTGTCATGAGTCTGAAGGAAGTCTTGGGGACACAGCCTGATGAGGACCTCCCACACTATCACAGGTTCCATCTCCAGGTGTCCCACTCAATTTTTGGGGGGTGTGGGGGAGTTCAAAGTTGGGTCTTGCTCTAGCCCAGGCAAGCTTGAAACTCACTCAGTAGTCCCAGGCTGGCCTCAAAGTTACAGCTATCCCCTACTTCTGTCTCCTAAGTGCTGGGTTTAAAGGTGTGCAGCACCACGCCTGGCAAAATGTGTAGTCCAGGCTGGCCTCGAACTCCTGATCCTCCTACCTCCACCTATTCATCAATTTCTTACCGGGGAGCACCACCACAACCAGCTCACTTAATTCTTTTATGAAAAGCTAAAGAGAATCATTCTATGTTTCTGATAGAGAGAAGATGCCTCCAGCAAAGGCCTAATTCTAGAGAAAAAGACTTCTACAGATTCTTATCCAACTATGGAGAGGAAATCTCCTCAAATCCTGCTTTCTCTAGCCTTTCTGTCTCAAACTTGGAAAGCAAAAAGGTGAAAGAGTCCTAGAGAGGGTGATATACCTGTAGCTCAGGCCTGCTAAAAGACTGACATTTCTTTATAAGACCATAGAAGGCTTCTTCTCCCCACATTTTGCCTCCATACCATGAGCTCCAGGATAATGGCTGAGAGAGCTGCAGGATGCAGACTCTATGGAGACAAATTTAAGAAAACTAGAGAGATGTGAAAACTTGCATCTATAACCACAGAAATCACTCAATATGCCCAGATTCCACTGCCAAGAGATTAACCAAGCACCTCACACTAAAAGGTTATTGATTTTCAAGTTTATTCTCTATTGGTCACAGCATTAATGAAAACTGTGAGACATGCTAAAAAGCAGGAAAAAAATCATTGGAAACACATCCAGATACAATGTGGATTTGGAATGACCAGACCAGATTCTAACAAGACTATGGTTGATATACTGAAGTGCTAATAATGGAAAGAATAGGGATAACACAAAGCAACTTGATAATAAAGCAATGGAAAGGAAACTCTAAGAAATAAAAAAAAAGGCATCAAAAAGGCTAGGCATCAAAGCACTCTAAGAAAAAAAAGAAGGATGCCCCATGGGCTCACTGATACTCCAGATATAACTGAAAAAGTTACCAGTGAGTTTACAGATGAGTCAACAGAAGTTTCCCAAACTGAAAAGCAAAGAATAAATGAGTATTAATGAACAGAAACCAGAACATCAGAACATTATAATGTGGCAATATCAGAAAGATTCAATAAATACAAAAGTGAAAGACTATGGGTGGGGGAGGCAAAGGATAGCAAGAAGAAATATTTGAAGTGATAATGGTAGAAAAGTTTCCAAAATTAAGAATAGACATCACAGATCCATGGAACTCACAGAACACCAGGCAGGATAAAGAAAAGAAACTCACGAGGGAGGAAAAGATGGCTGACTAGTAAACACGCCGCACACTTCTCTGGGATTAAGGGCCAGGGGATACAGCAGGAATCCAGAGCGTGGACACAAGCTGCGATTGCCCGCTGAATCCAGACACCTCAGAGCACAGGATCCGTAGGACTGGAGGCCACCAGCGTTGACCAGCTCGCAAAAGGCAGTGAGTCCTCCAGGCAGGCAGGATCTGCCTGCCGGCAGCCGCCGGCGCCTGAGGCTTTCCTTCGGCGGGCTTTCCCTCCGTG